>JAJOOR010002256.1:0-118296 GCA_036250505.1 Solanum acaule | reverse complement strand
GGTCCGCCCTCCACATGGGTAATCCAACGGGTAATCCAACGAATTCCTTCGGCGGCCTTTCATAAATTGGCCTGGATTAAACTATGTCTGACCTTAATCTAACTGTTTAATCTGTCAACATAATAGACACAATGTCACCTTATAATAACTTAGTATGCTACAGCTCAACACAAACAGTTTAGCCCATCATTGGGCTTGTGAACATAAAGAAATAAAAAATAGAGAATAGTACTTGAGAATAAGTACAAACCTGCAAATGCACACCAAATTGGATCCCTTTTATTCAAACTTCTTGAAAACTTAGAAATATTACAAAGAAAAATTAGAGAGAGAGAGAGAGAGTGGGTTTTAAAACCTACCTCTAAACTAAACACATCTTCCCCTTTTATAGAGATCAAGAGGAATCTTTAAAAGATAAAAAAAAAAAACTTAAGGCCCACACTTTCATAATGGCCACTACTTTAAAGATAAAAAGATAAAAAGATAAGGCCCAACACACACACATGGCCTTCTTTATTGCCGACAATACTTTCGGCTCCTACTAGTATTACTTTATAAAAGTATTTTGGCCTTCTCACATGTGGCCGACAACTTTATAAAAGTATTATTATTATTATTATTATTTTATAAATAAAAACTAAAGAAAATTCATTTGAAAAAGGGTATTAAATCTTATACAAGTTAAGTACATGAAAGTTGGAGAAAAGAACATTATATGTTGCAAAGATGGGGAGACATTGAAAGTTGCCTTTTCATTCACAAAGTAACAAAAAATGGGCTTACATTTGTAACTTTCAGCTTTTTGTTTTTCATAGTTGTAACGACCTGTTCCCGTCATTATAGAAAAGTCAATGGGGAAAGAAATTGGGCCAGAAAACTTTTTGGTAGTAACTTGAAAATTCCTAACCTAGTCTAGATTTGGACAAAATTTGAGTCATGAGAGTCTAGGGAAATATGGTAATGAATGAGAGATTTAATAATGAATTTGATTACATGAGTGGATAGCTAAGACGTTAAGGAACCCATACGACTTTACGAAATTGAATTCGGGCGAGAAGAACTCCTGAAACTGATCTTAGCGTGAACGGGTAGTTTTTGAATGTCATAGGTTTGGTCTTGGGTTATTGGGTTTGTTATAATTTGGATAATTAGACCTTTGATTGTTGATCCTTGCATATATTAATTGTTTGTAGACCTATAACAAATGAAAGGAATCCAAAAATGGAAGATTCAGGTGCCTTAGAGGGATTCAAGGTTGGCTTCGAGGTAGGTGATTGTTTGATTTCATGTTTGTGTGATGTAAGTGGGTAATTGCTTCATTTTAATGCATGTATGTATGTGAATGTAATACTATTGATCAAACCTAATGTAAATGAGTATGAAAGAACGATTGAATGCCATGAATCAACACTTGATTGTATGATTATGAGAATGTACATTGTATTTTTGATTGTGGTCTGATGATTGGATAGGGTGTCACGTTCCGACACACTAACTTGGATTGGGTGCCGCGTTTCGGTGCATATATTGGATCGGGTGCCACGTTCCGACACATATATTGGATCGGGTGTCACATTCCAGCATACTAACAGTTTGGGTATGGGTTCCATGAGAGGACCATTGAACTGGGTTCCGTGAGAGGAACATTGAATTGTGTTGTGTATCTACTTGTGATGATTACGTTCATATCTAATGACGATTGATATTGGAAGACTGTTTGTTGCTCTAAAATGATAACCAATGTGTATATATATTATGTACATATCATATTTACTATGTTGTCACTGCTTATATATGTTTCGATTACTAGAATAGCCGCATGGTCCTACCAGTACACTGTGGCTGTGTACTGATACTACACTTACTCATTCTTTGTTAAGTACAGGGCATCTTCAGGCGGCTATTGATAGACCTCAGCTAGGAGATCCGTGATCGAGACCAGATTTCAAGGGTGAGTCAGTTCTTTCAGGCTGCCACAAAATCCTTCATTTTTGTTTAGTCCATTCTCTTCGGACTCAGATTGTTGTTTAGATGTTTCTTATGCTTAGTTTTGGGTTGTACCCATTTCCTTAGACTTGTTGAATTTAGATGTTTTGGTATAATAACTTTCAGGCTCTAAGGGTTAAACTTCCGCATTAGTTTGGTTAGTTATTTGTTAAAACCTTTGGAGTTTATGAGAACTCTATATAATTTCTGCATTTAAACATGCTTCTGTATCTTTAAATGTCTTAGTTTTTATAAAATTTGTTAGATGAGTTGTAGTTAAGGTTCTCCCACCGGAGGGTTAGTGTGGGTGTCAATCACGACGGTTTGGATCGTGACAAAGTTGGTATCAGAGCCTTAGGTTCATTGATCTTATTGTACCAAAGCGAGTCTAATAGAGTCTTGAGGAACGGTATGGAGACGTCTATACTTTTCTTCGAGAGGCTATAGGACTTTAGGAAAAATCATTTCTTTTTATTTCTTTCATACTATGACTTAAATCCAATTGGTATCTATGTGATACAAATTGGTATCTGAATTCCTTCACTCTATGTCACATCTTGTTAGTAATTGAGTGGTAAAGGTGGAAACAACAACACCAGCAATAGAAAATGTGTCATTGGAAATAAGTATGTATCCCTAATTCACCGTGGGCATGTAATGACTAGAGACAAACACAAGATTTTTATTATTTTTTTAAGGTTGAAGCCTTCATTCTTCATGGGTATTGAATCTAAAGATTCTTATGATTTTCTTGTTGATTGTCATGAGCTGCTTCATAAGATGGATAAGATAGAGTGATTTGACATTGAGTTTATGATATACTGGTTCAAGGGAGACACCAAAATGTAATGGTTGTATCATGTTGAGTGTCGACTAGTAAATGCACTACTCATGACTTGGGAAACATTTTATAGCTTTCTGTATGGAGAAGTATATACCCTGAACTTTGAGGGGTAGGAGGAGAGATAAGTTCCTGAATATAGAGCAACATAATGTATTTGTGGGTTGTGTTTTATTCAAATATGGTACTCCACTTTGTTTCAGTCTAAAAGAGAAAATTTGTCGTGTTGTGAAAGGATTAAAGTCATATTTGCAGATTTAAGCTTATAGGTGGCTGATTTAGCAAAAATCTTTTCAGGAAGTGGTTTATTTGGTGACGAAGGTAGAAGGGGGTGAAGTCGGAAAACTTTGCCAAGGTGACAACATTCAAGAAGTTTTGTAAGGAAATGCTAGATAATGAACACCATTATTTGGAAAGTGCATTTAGTATTGTTGTCATATCATGTATGGATTGCTTAATAAATGATGAATCATGTTGCGACAATTGAAGTTAGAATCTCTACTGCAATTTCCTAGTTTGAGTATATATCAAAGAGGGTCATGATACAACTACTATAATAGAAGTGATCCCTACTTGGTTAAGTTATTAAGTGTGTTTAAGTTGTGGAGAACTTGGGCATATATGAGGAGGAAATCAGCAAGGCTGTGGAGGCCGGGGAAATGGTTATGCAGGTAGGGGAGCAGTGCATCCAGGCAAGGAGGTTGCCCATCAAGATGACAGGGCTCAGTCTTATGCTTTTCCGGGCAAGACTGAGGCTAAGGTGTCTGATGCAGAGGTCACATGTACTACTCTTGTCTGTGCCCGGATGGGTACTGTTTTGTTTGATTCGGGTTCTACTTATTCGTATGTGACAGTTCAATTTGCCTTGGAAATTGATGTGGTTTGTGATGTACTTGATGCCCTCATCCATGTTTCTACCCTAGTTGGAGAGTCCGTCATAGTCACTCATGTGTATCGTGTTTGTCCTATCTTATTTATGGGTTTTTTAGACTTGGGATGATTTTGTTATTTTGGATATGATTGACTTCGATATAATCTTAGGCATGACTTGGTTGTCCACCTATTATGTTGTGTTAAATTGCAATGCTAAATCTGTGACTCTAGAGATCCTCAGTAGGGAAAAGTTAGAGTGGGAAGGGGTGTACAAGCCTAAGCTAGCTAAGGTCTTACCCTCCATTCAGGCTAGGAAACTGGTGGGGCAGGGATGTTTGGTGTATTTGGCTCATATTCAGGATGTTGAGGTTGAGTCTCTCTCTATTGAGTCTATTTCGGTAGTGTCTGAATTTAAGGAAGTGTTTCCTACTGATTTGCCTGGTATGCCTCCGGATAGAGATATAGATTTCTGCATTGATTTGGAACCTGGTACCCACCCCATTTTCATCCCTCTATATCGCATGGCTTCGGTAGAATTGAGAGAGCTTAAAGCTTAAATCCAGGAGCTTTTTGATAAATGTTTCATCCGTCCTAGTGTTTCCCCGTGGGGTTCTCCTGTCTTAGTTGTTAAGAAGAAGGATGGTAGTATGAGGACTCGTGATTTTATCTTAAGCCATAAAGGAGTGGATTGATATCGGAATGACAAGTTTATGGATAAAGAAAGTACCATTGAGTTTACTTGGGTGAAGAAAATTGAAGTTTTTAGTTAGAAAGTGCGTATAAAAATTGGGTTAGTCCTTTGAATCTGATGAGTATACCTGAGTTTGAGGTGTCATGTTGATGGAAAGGTTCACTTCGTAGTAATAGTCAGGGCGGGCTGAGCATAATGGTAATAAGAGTTCGTGATGGATTGTGATGGGATGCAACTATAATAAGATTTTGGTTAAGTGAATTTTTTATAGTAATTACGACTTGCGAGTATCTAAGGTTGTGGTTTTCTAATATTTGATGAATAACGTGGTTGTATGGAAAGTTTTAAGAGATGGTGGGACACCACTAGAATTGAATTTAAAAGAGCCAGAGTCATAATGAAGAAAAATAGTGGGATGTCGTACAACCTTTAAAGAGAAGTGAGAGCAAGAATATTTTATTTGATTGCAAATGCTAAAGAGGTATCTTCAGAAGGGGTAGAGAATTGGGTTCAGAGACGCGGGAATTCATTTGTTGTTGTGGCTATGGTAATAGTGTCACGGGTCCATCAAATTGGTTAAAACTATGGGAAAAGACTTGAGAAAGGAGTGTCCAAACATTAGCTCGAGTGTGATGATAAGTGATTTGGTTTTGTTTTTGAGTTTAGTAATGAGTACGGGTGAATTTTTTTCCAAAGGATATTGTAAGATCTATGAATATGCGATCAATGATAAACGAAAATCCATGAATTCATAAAAATCTTCAAGGTACAAGCTAATGTTGATAGATAAGGGGATTGTGTTATACGGTTGAATTTACAATTCAATTTTTTTTCATTGTAAGTCTACATTCGTGGTGATATATTTTGTCAAAGTATGAATTGGCAATGTGAGAAACGATAAATTGTATCCGATATTGAGAATTTAAAAGGGCTTACACCTGGGTTGAGTCGTAAATTTTATTACTGTTGATTGTTAAGTACCTAAGAAAGGTTTTCATTTAAAATTATTGGTTTATAGTAAGGTAAATGGTTGGCGTGTTCATGATGGCTGTTAGTATTGAGAGTGTGGACTTCAGTGGAATGATGTGAAGAGTATGTTAAGTCAACTGAATGGAAAGGGTTGGTATCGGCTCTTCCGAAGAAAGCCTTTGGTGCTATTTAATAATTTTTCCGTAAATTCTTATGTGATCATCTATTTCGTTTTGTACATGGTTATGGGTACGATTCACTAGCTATGGTCACGTATGTTTTCACTTTGGTGGGTGGATCCTTAGTGGTGGATCAAATGTGCCGATCTTGCGATGTTCTCTTGGGAGAATGTGGGGGTCATTGGGTCCAATTCTACCGTTCTTAAGGGTAATCTACAATCACAATTGCTAAATCTAGCATTTCTATAGTGTTGTTAGGGGGTTTGTATGCTTGGACATACCCCTCAATGTGTATCGGATGTCTAAAGACCAAATTTTTATAACTTAAGCTCATGGAAATTTATGTTGGGAGATGGAGATATTGATAAGAACTATGATTGTTGGGTATTATGAGTGTGTGTTGGTTGGTTCAGGTTTACTTCTACTTGTAACGAGTATTGATTTGGAATTTTATCATGCTTAAGTGCTAAAGGATTCGTCCGGATGATTGTGTCAAAGGTCCTTGATAACATGTTGCAGACGCGTGTACAATCAACTTTGGTGGTTATTGGGAATCGTTTTTGTTGTTAGTTAAGTTTACATATAACAATATTTATCACTCGAGTATTGAGACGACTTCATTGAGGCATGGTATGGGAGGATGTATAGGTATTCAATTGGTTGGTTTGAGGTTGGAGATGTGAAACTCTTGGGAGGGTTGATTTGGTGAAAGATGCTCAAGATAAGGTGAGAAGCATCCAAGCTAAGCTTCTAGCAGCCCAGAGTCGACATAAAAAGTATGTGGGACAAGTATCCCAGTTATTCGATGACTCAGGTACTACTCTACTCTTACCTTAGCCAGTTTTTCCTAGTTTTTCACTCGGGGACAAGTGATGGGTAAATTGGTATCTATTATAACGACTTGTTCCCTTCGTTATAGAAAAGTCAATGGGGAAAGAAATTGGGCCAGATTTGGAAAAAATCTGAGTCATGCGAGTCTAGGGAAATATAGTAATGAATTAGAGATTTAATAATGAATTTTATTATATGAGTGGATAACTAAGACGTTAAGAAACCCATACGACTTTACAGAATCGAATTCAGGTGAGTAGAACTCCCGAAACTGATCTTAGTTTGAACAAGTAGTTTTTGAATGTCATAGGTTTGGTCTTAGGCTATTGAGTTTGTTATAATCCAGATAATTAGATTTTTGATTGTTGATCCTATTAATTGTTTGTAGACCTAGAACAAGCAAAAGAAATCCGGAAATGGAAGATTCAGGTGCCTTAGAGGGATTAAAGCTTGGTTTCGAGATGGTGATGGTTTGATTTCATGTTTGTGTGATGTATGTGGGTAATTGCTTAATTGTAATGCATGTGTGTGTGTGTATGTGAATGTAGCACTATTGATCAAACCTAATGTAAATGAGTATGAAAGAATGATTGTATGCGATGAATCAATACTTGATTGTATGATTATGAGAATGTACATTGTGTTTGTGATTGTGGTATGATTATTGGATCGGGTGTCACGTTTCGACACACTAACTTGGATCGGGTGCCATGTTCCGGCGCATATATTGGATCAGGTGTCACGTTCCGGCACACTAACAGTTTGGGTATGGGTTCCATGAGAGGACCATTGAATTTGATTCCGTGAGAGGATCATTGAATTGTGTTGTGTATCTACTTGTGATGATTATGTTCATATCTAATGATGATTGATATTGGAAGACTGTTTGTTGCTCTAAAATGATATCCAATGTGTATATATATTCTGTACATATCATGTTTACTATGTTGTGACTGCTTATATATGTTTCGCTTACTAGAATAGCCGCGTGATCCTAACAATACACTGTGGTTGTGTACTAATACTGCACTTGCTCGTTCTTTGTTGAGTACGAGGCATCTTCAGGCGGCTATTGATAGACCTCAGCTAGGAGATCAATGATCGAGACTGGATTTCAAGGGTGAGTCAGTTCTTTCAGGCTGCCACAAAATCCTTCATTTTTGTTTAGTCCATTCTCTTCGGACTCAAACTATTGTTTAGATGTTTCTTATGTTTAGTTTTGGGTTGTACCCATTTCCTTAGACTTGTTGAATTTAGATGTTTTGGTACAATGACTTTCAAGTTCTAAAGGTTAAACTTTCGCATTAGTTTGGTTAGTTATTTGTTAAAACCTTTGGAGTTTATGGGAATTCTATATAATTTCTGCATTTAAACCTGCTTCCATATCTTTAAATGCCTTAGTTTTCGTAAAATTTATTAGATGGGTTGTAGTTAATGGTTCTCACATTGGAGGGTTAGTGTGGGTGTCAATCACGACGGTCTGGGTCGTGACAATAGTTATTCTAGTTTTCACTACATATATAGACAAATATATATGAGGAGGCTGATTAAATTATATTTTCTATTTTCGCGTGCAATAATTGCTAGAATTATTGGTTTAAATTTGAAATTTTTGATGGATCATCAAATGAACTTTATTTAGTCATTCATTATGTATTTCATTAGAATTTGAATTCTATTATTGCCTAAATGATATCAATAATGAAATGACTAGTCAATTATATTTGTGTTCTTTCAACTATATTCAATTTCACAATTCAGATTTCAAATAAATTTCTAAACTATTTGTAAAGTATATAATGCCGTTATGCTTTTGTTATACGTATTCACTCAAACTTTATTAAAGTTACTTGTTACATGTTATTTTTTGTTAATTTTACATTATAATAGCTATAAAATTTCATATCGTCCTTTATATAGTATTAGTTTCCAACCTAAACATGAGAATTAATTTTGATGAGATTCAAGTCTTGGCACAAGTCTAGTATGATTAAGATCAATGTTCACAAAATAACAAATTTTAATCCAACAATAGTAAGGATATCTCACCTTACACTAGCCAGCTGTTTGTGAATATATTCTCCATACATATGGGATAGCTAGATCCCTCATTAAATTATGTATAATTTAGCTAAATTTGATAGTGTTAAGAGCTACTTGTATTATTTTCTTACTTTTTTTCAAATTACAAAAATCCCTTAAAATTTATGATTTTCGAATACATCACTGGACTTTTGGATACATTAGCAGACATTCAGATACATAGGTGAGGGATGTATCCGAGAGGGAATGGATATATCAAAGAGGAGATAGAACATCCAGATATATCACTGGACTTTCGGATACATCAACAAACATCCAGATACATAGGGGAGGGATGTATCTGAGAGAGGAAGGATGTATCCGAGAGGGGGATAGAGATGTATCAGTGAGAGGAGAGTGATGTATCTGAGAGGAGATTTTTGATTTTTTTTTAAATGGTAGAAAATTTTAGAAATTATGGTAAAATAAGATGTGTATTTATTTTGCCTTAAATTATTGTCACGAATCTCAACAATTTAAAAGTCAAAAAAATATATACCTACAGTTTCATCCTTTCAAACACTAAATTAATATCATTTATACTAATTAATCACATTCAATTGTTGAGAATGCTAACTTTGAAAAATGACCAAGTTTGATGCATTCTCTATTCTCCTTGTCCACACATTTAACACTCTCTTAGTCACTATGATTAGCTCCACGTATGTCTATATACACAATCTCATTATGCATATTATACAAAAAAATAAAATCTGAAAGTGATATCAATAATCTTATCTAATCTTCCTCATCAGCTAGAAAACAAAGCATAGTATGAAAAAAGTAATAATATTCAGGAGGATACAATTGTTGATTCATCATAGCTAAATATAGATGGATCAAGAATTCAAGAATCATACGATAATTCACAAATCACAAAGAAGAGTCACTCTTCAACTCTAAAATATTAAATTTTATATCTTAAAGCTTATTAATCACAATAAGATGCAAATGCCCATCATATTTTTCCTAAATAGTCACTACTGACCTTCAGAAAAATTGAATACTAGGCACTAATTTAAAGAGGCAATCAAGTTGAAAGCATAATAAAAAAATATATGCTGGAAACCTATCACCTAGATAGGAAACCCTTACCTCTAAATTGGAACATGAAATGCAGAAGTGAACAAAATATAAGCTAACACCCTATTGTAAAAACATAATACTCAAACGTAGTATAGAAAATGTAGAACCTATTCAAGAAATACACTAAACCCTCCCCAAAGAACTTGTCTAAACAGGTACAAGAGCTTCTAAGAAATTACAATGTTCAAAATAATAAGACACAACTCCCACTATAAGGAAAAAGAGGTAGAAGCTTCAAAGATCATCTTTATCTTCAATAGAAAACATCACTGATTATGAAATCAGACTATGCCAAGTGGTATATCAAGAGTAGTATTAGTACAAACAACACATGCTGGAAGGCATCATCGATCGATCCAAATCCACTACATAATATCATGTAAATAATCAAGAAACATGGAAATTGGAGATATAATTATTGTTATGTCGCAATTTTACCATCTTTAGAAAACCACTTTTGATATGTTCTAAGTATAAAACATTTAAGAAAAATAATTAGAAAAAAGAGCCGCCACTTAATTTTTTAAAGAAATAAGAAAACTTAATTTAAAAAAGACTCTAACAGATTAAGTCTTTATAAATTTAGAGAAAATTGATAAGAGAATTTCACCACCAACTGAAACTCCAACAAGAGCTCCAATGAACAAAAAGAAATTAGAAATTCAAGGGTCAAACCTTCGTGGGTTTATCTTTGCAAGAACACTATTCTTCGCCCTCAAAATCCGACTTCAAAACGCACTCCTAATCTCTGAGTATAGAGGGCTATTTATAGGGAAGATTGGACATTTTTGGGGGGGAAGCTGGTGAAAAATTTGAAAATATTCAAAATCTTTTGAGGACAAATTGTAGGTGAGAATAGGGATTGAGTGATGATGAAAATAAGAAAAAAGGGGATAGAGCCACTATTTCAGATTGATTTGAAGAGATGTAGACGTTTTGGAGGCCATTAATGGCGGAATCTGTCGAGCAAAGCTTGAACCCCATGGTTTTTTTCGAGCTTCTCTCCCTTTCCAAGGCCATCAGTAGAGAAGTGACATGGTGCAACTTTGAGATAATCGGAAAAGGGGGAAAATTAAAGACATTGGGGTGAAGAAGATGAGGTCTTTGATGAAGACGAGAGATAGTGAAGGAGCGTCTGTTGGGGAAATGAAAAGAGGAAAAGAAGGCGTAGGGTATAGAGGTGTATGTATATATATGTATGTATATGTGTACCCTTTTTTCTCATTTTGTTTGAAGCGGGCCAAATAGAGAATGAAATGCATAAAAAAAAATAGTAGGGTGGGTCTAGTTTATGAATTTAAATTATGGCCAAGGGATTGCAAATTTAGCTGAATTGAGTGGCCTATTGCATTAGAAATTTAGCCAATTGAATTTAGAATGTAGCCAAATCGAATCAATTAACTAAATTTGACTGAAACTGAAATAAGGCGAATAATTATCAATTAATTATTTGAGCTTCTTAATCTAAACAAGATAAATTAATTATCAAGACATAAGCCAATTATTTCAAATAAAGACTAATTTACACATGATTATGAAATTAGCTAATTTAAAGAAAGTAAATACGTATTTATACTAAACACTATTTTTCAGGCTATTTATTAAATATTTATGTAGTAGATAAAAATTATATATAAATTAATATAAATATATAAAGTTATATAGGTATTTCTGATAACTAACAAAATTATTTTTTATTTAAAATTATAATTTTAAATTGTTTGAAATTGAAGAAGCTCAATAATTAACCCGAACCACATAGGGTCAAAATTGGGTGTCAACAACTGCCTCATTCTTTGGGTAGGGTTGATGAAAGTAACCCGGGCAAAGAAGATTGACGAATTCAATTTTGACCAAACCCATTTTCATCTCTTTTAAAGAAAGACTCAATACAGATTTTGAGGAATTATGGTCGGACCCTAGCATTTTGTTTCCTACATATCTCAAGTTACATGATAATTCAGGTCATTTGTAGTTCAAAACAACGCTTGATTTGATGTACTATTCTGGAAGAATTCAAAATCTATCTCGATATCGAATTATGAGGAAATCGGAACGCTCAAGAATAAGATGTGGGAAAGACTATTGGAATACAATCGAGTTTTCAACATTGAGCGCACCTACATATCCCTAAACTTTGGGAATCAGGTTGTTTGTAGTTCGACTCGATCGGTTGAAAATGAAATCACTTTTGCTAAGATATCCTTCGGTTGAGAAGAATGACAATAAGTTGAGTATGAAAAAGAGGCTTGCAATCTCATAGTCATGAATATGGAGCTCTTCACATCCATAAATAAGAACTTACACAAACATAATTTTCAACGCTTTTGGTGTATTGTCACTCGGATTTGAAGATCTGCTTCCGGTTGGAGTTGAAAATTACACCGGATGTGAAACTAAAATTGTAAGACCCCAGAAAATACCCACATGCTTTTTTATAGGGGTGAGGTTTGATCGTGGTGGAAGTCTCTCATTAGCTCGCATCCATAGAGTTTTATATTCCTCCTCGGACTACGTCTCAATTCGCTGCTAAGAAAAGGTTCCACGTCGTGTTGCATCCTTTTTGATGGCATCCACACCTGTGGTTTAATTGGGAATGCATCCTCTTAGATGTTTATGTTTGCACGTCTGCCCCTCCTTCAGTTTTGACGTAGAGCAAATAAGGCACCCTTCCAAAGTTGATGTGATTCATAATGTACTTACTGAACGTTAGCCTTCTCTAGTTTTGACGCAATATCCGTTGAGTTAATATGATGTAATATGTATGTGTCCCTCTCGGCAATAATATCATCTCTTCCGGCAGATGATATGGATGACCACTAAGGATCCCAGAAATCATCAATAATGCTTAGCATGCCCTCCTCATAAGTCACACATGGACCACCATATAACAGTCACACTATAAAGAATTATACACGGTTCACTCATAGAACCAATATACAAGAGAATAATTAAACATGTACTAGGTGTAGTACCCGAGCCAATTAATTGTATCCCGTATCAAGAGTGGTATACGAGCCAACCAAGAGATATCATATACCATGAGTGGTATTTGATCCAACCGATAATATGTACCAAGTGTGGTACCCGAGTCAGCCAAGAGTCACACAATCACAATCACAATCACAATGAAATACAATCACACTTGTAAATGGAAGTAAACAAAACACCTTAATTGCATGAGATTGTCAACAATTCATCATTTCACATTCAACCCTTGTGTCTTCCCCAACATGCATTGTACATGTTTCACTATAGAGACAGTTGACATGCATAAATAACATACATGGAAAACAACAACCAACACCTACTCTCTGATGACTCTTTTCAAATAGTTTAATTTTTCCCACTTATAACCAATAATTAACCCATCGGTTACCACCCATAGAATAATACCTAGCAACATTTGTAAAACAAACATCAGGAAATTAAGTACCTTACAACCCTAAACAACCGCGATTCGCACATTCGTTTGCCTAACTCCGCACCCGTAGACATATACATGCAAACTCCCAATAATTCACAAGGTATTATGCAAGTGAAGACATGTCTAACTACTCAATTAAAAGTTTATCCTACTTGGAGGCTGAGCAACATTTGAAGAACTCAGAATACAAACTTCTAGATTTGTGAAGGCAAATCTTAACAGACGTAGATCAGAATTTCATGGGTTTTAATCTTTCTTGCGCTGAAATCCCTCCCCTCCCTTATTCCCAAGCTTGGAGTGAATTAGGAGAATATTTTGATTAACCCTCGTTTGTTTTACCAATCGAAGGTGGGAGAAAAATAAAAGAACTCATG
Source organism: Solanum acaule (assembly GCA_036250505.1). Lineage (NCBI taxonomy): Eukaryota > Viridiplantae > Streptophyta > Magnoliopsida > Solanales > Solanaceae > Solanum > Solanum acaule. The sequence continues at coordinate 104,957 of JAJOOR010002256.1, read as the reverse complement.
TTTTCTAGAGTCATCTGCGCTATAGAGGCCATGCAGGTGATATAGCATCGCTGTCATAGAGGGAGTTTTCCCTCTATGGCGGGCTGGCGTCAGCCCGAATCAAATTTAAATTTCAATTTTTTTGTCGTATCACCCCAATTTTAAATTGACAACGTATTTAAATATTTTTTGAGACTTCACACGCGGTGCTTGAATAACGACAAAATACGTCATTACAATAGATACTAATTTACCCATTGTTCGTTTTCAAACGATTATTAAGACGGAAGGAAAGAAAGATTAATTGCAGAAAACCATCGCCTAAATTTTTGGACAAGATCATGAGAGAGATTAAGCATCACGCGAGCCATAAACTATTACAACATCCCACAAAGTTTCAGAAAATACTTAGCAAATTGATCTTATAATTCATATTAAAAGGAACAAAAAAAGAAAGATAAAAAAATAAGTTTACTCTATCAACAACAAATTTATAAATGATATTTTCTCTTGACACAATGAAATATTGCGTCACTTATGTTGCATCAGCTCATGATGTTTCAATTTATAGTTAATATATGAAATTACTATTAATTAGGTTGATAAAAATAATCAAAGGGGAGTAAAAGAAAATGAGATGTTGTAGAATTATTTTTTTATTTGAATATTCTACATGTCTAATTCCAATATTTCATATTAATGAATAACAAGATTTTCAGTTAAAAATAGTAAGTTGAGCAAAAGATGTTAATTTCCTGGTGCATCTACCTTATTGTGGTATTCATGCATGTTATTTCATGTTGTTGAATTGAAAACTGTCATAATAGAAGAACGGAAGAGAAATAAGTAGGTCTATTTTTTCAAATTTAATCATCTATTAATGTCTTAAGCTAGTTTCAAATAAGAAATTTTTGTCTTCATATTATTGAATTGTAAACGTTCACTGCAATTGAATAAATTTGTATTGAAACTTTAGCTATATCAAATTTGAATGAAGTGTATCAATAATTGAATTAATGCAAATTCCTCAAATAAATTATAAGACAAAGCAACAAGCATTTTTTTTTCTTGCCATAGCTTCTTCACTTCCGTTACTTTGGTAGTTAGATTTTTCAAAAAGCATCCCTACAAGAAGGGTTCTAAATGATCTTTTTTGAAACGCCTAACCCTTTTCGATGACTTTGTTGGCCGACGGCCAGATTCCTCCGGGGACTAGTTGCAGTTATTTTCCCTTCCCAGCACAAGTATCAAACTTGTATCTATCATGCCTGCTGAGAAAACTTATGTAGAAGAAAATAATAAATCCTTACGGAAGTATATCAGTTTGATAGGGGTGTTCCTCAGGTAAAATGGACAGAGCAAGAACTAGTAGAAAGAATGAACCATATATCTCAAATATGTGGTGATTGAAAAATTCTCATATGAGTGGGTGGACCTTCAAGAATTGAGAAAAGACATTCCTAAACAACGTGATGTGAAATGAGGTTGTCAGATTGGATTGTTTTGGAGTAAATACATTCTTATTAGTCTAACACTACATGAGGATTTTGTTAATCTTATTTCTAGGGGAGATTTCTATATCACATTTAAGGAGGGGTACTCGTATTTGATGTACACTGATCTAAAACTCTAAATTTAGGGTAAATAATGAAGAAAAAATCAATGGTCATGGCTTGGATATCCTTCCCTAACCTCTTACTTACATTCTTTATCAAAGAGTGTCTATTTTCCCTAGTATCGGCAGTAGGAAAACCTATCCATCTAGATCAAGCAACTATAAACAAGACAAGGTCTAGTTGTGCATACGTGAGGGTTTTAGAAGATCTTAAAGGCGCTTTTCTTAAAGTTGTAAAAATGAACATAGAGAATGTTGAGACAGGAGAAATAAGGTTGAATATGATTGCTATACAGTATGATTATGCACCTAAATATTGTTTTGAATGCAGGATACAAGGGCATAACAAAGACAACTGCATGTAAAGTGCTCAATTATAGTAATGACCAACATAATTCACAATAGACACATGACAAAGCTCAAATCAATCATAAGCTGCAAGATGCTAAAGTTAAAAAAATGAAAAAAGGAAGAGCCAGAATACTTTCAAGTGGAAAAGTGGGAAAGACCTTGGCAACTGGAAGGTGGTGAGGGATAGAAGGGGGGAAAGTGAATAATTTTGTGATGCCTTCAGCCACACTTCAGTTAACCATAGTAGTAGAGAACAAATTTGAAATGCACTATGGCAGGCAACAATATAATGACAAACAATGTAGAAAATAAAGCTAAACAACAAGATGAAATTAGAGCTAATAACTCATTCAAGAATGTGATCAGTGCTTATACAAAAGGTCAATGTATCAATAACAATAACAATGGTATAGTAATTACTAGTTATGAAACTGCGAGGGATAATAATATGGCAATATTGGTGTTACCCACAACATTGCAGCCTGATGAATACCAAGTAGTGGTTGTCCATACTGAATCACCAAATGATACGTTTCTCATTCTTAATTTGGTAGACTTAGAGCCAGAAGATCTAACAGAGAATAATTAAGGGGTTGATTGTACTACAGTTTCAGAATCAAATGAAGAGCAGATATATAGTGATACCGATCTTTGTCCAAGGGTAATAAAGGTTGTCAAGTTAGCTAGAAATGGCAAGAAACAAGGTGACAGAGAATCAGCTCAACCTCTTATAGTTCAACCAAGGAGACAGGTTACATCTCAATATTCAAAAATAAATGAAGGCACTCATATGAGATATTAGGTCATTAAGGTCTCAACATACATTTCTAACTTTCACAAGTTTGCATTTGTTGCACTGATGGAGACTTTTCAACCTGTTAGATACATCAATAGATATAGAAGGAAACTAAGAATTCATATGGCAATCCACAACGGTAATGGAAAGATATTCGTAACACAGATCAACAAGTCACTGTTTTGTTGCTTAATCAGAATTCTAAATTTAGCTTGTATGTAACTTTTGTAATGCTTAGTGTGACAATGCTCAAAGGCTGGAGATTCGGAATGACTTATATCATATATGTGGAGGTATGGATAGACCATGGCTAATTGGAGGAGACTTCAATGTGGTACTTAGTAGGGAGGAGAAGATAGGGGGTCTACTTGTTGTGACTCCTAATTATCAAGAATTTAAGACTTGTATAGATTCTTGTGACCTCTCCCAAGTGCAATTTAGGGGAAGTCCATTTACATGGTGGAATAGTAGGGTGAAAAATAATTGTATCTTTGAAAGATAAGATAAAATGTTTATAAACACGGAGTGGCAGAACCTGTTTTCGTACTTAGAGGTTGCCATTTGCCCATAACAAACTCAGATCATGCCCCTATGCTGCTTAACAGTGAAGACAAAAGTTCCAGCCAACAGAAAACTTTTAGGTTTCTAAAACTCTAGATAGAGCATGAAACCATCAAAGATGTGGTTAGGTTGAATTGGGAACTCTCTATCTCTTCTAATCACTTTTTAAACTTTAAGAGGAAGATTAAAAAGGTTAAGAGAGCCCTGTCTATATGGAGTGGGGAAACTTTTTGGGATATTTTTCAGCAACTCATCATTAGAGAGTAGAATCAAGAATTAAGGAGAAACTATTTGAAGAAATGCCCTCAGGTGAGAATAGAGCTATTATGCAGAGAGCCAAAGATGAGTATAATAAATATCTTCATTTTGAATCAGTTCAGACAGGATATGTATGCTACTAGTGTTCCCTTGTTATCTAATATTCCGGAATTAATCTCTAATGGAGAGAATAAATGTTTGAAGGTAATTTCATATGGTGAAGAGGTGAAGAATGTTATGTTCAGATTCAATGGAGATAGCTCTAGTGGTCCGGATGGTTTGACAGGTTGATCCTTGATAACACTCAAATTTCCTCTTTAAAACCAATTGAAAGGGACAATGGTGTTGTTAGTAAAAACACAATGAAGAGTCGGGGTCGAATCTCACAGGAAATGGTATGTCGTAAAGAATTCTTATCAAGAAATTTTGATTGTAAAATCATTCATTTGTAATAGTGAAAACAAGTGGGTGTATGATTCCACCAATTTTGATAAAAAGTTTTGGTTATCAATTATCATGATTAAACTAAAATTTCGAAAATCTCAATATATAACAAGACACCTAGGGGTGCGGGGAATGGAAATCGATGTCACATAGGGGTAATTGTGCTGCTCTATAGTGATGAAAATCCATGAAGAGACAAAGTCATCTTCAATGACACTAATCTTATTTCGATCTCAAGCATTCTTGCATAGAATCTCCTTTTGATCTCATCTATATGTCAATCTAAACAACTCAATGCCTTACTCTATTCTCTCTTTTGATGTAGAAATAGGGCAAATAGATCCGACCCATAACCTTTATTTTCAAGCAAGTTACAGACATCAAACCTAAATTGCTAGTATTTGACTAATTACCCACTCCAATCAATCTCTTTCGAGCATCAACCGTCAGAAGTAGGAATTAAGTTTGCAACCTTAACCCATAAAATTAATCACATGTTAATTAGCCCAAATTCAAGTATGAACAGCACCAAAATAGAGCATAACACAATACCTACTACATTAAATCAACACCCAACCCCATAACTGCACCCTTGGATCTTGGGGTTTTATCCACTCACCACAACAAGTAAAGAAATTATACCTTCCATGAAAACAACCATGGGTAGCATGAAACTAAACAATTACAAGCAAGGCCACTTTCAATTTAACTTCAATTTATCAAATTCAAGAGCAAAGTAGAAAAACCCCAAAAGCTAGAAAGTGTTCTTCACAAAGTAAAGTGTTTCTTTCAAAACTCTCAATGTTCAGAACTCCCCCAATAAATCTCGCTAAAACTTCCTTTTGGGCAATCTATAATTTCCTAAAATTTGGACCAAAAACTCAATGCGCGTCTCGCTCAGCGACATTAGTCGAGCTCATCGAACTCCTTTGGTGAATCGCCAATCGAGCTTCATCTCGCCTTTTCTAGATCTAGGTTTCAGGTGTTTAAACCTCCATCAGCAAACTTGCTTGAGTCTGCCTTTCACTTCGGTGCATCACCAAGTACCACCTTGGTTCGCCTTTCGAGCCTTCAATTTTCTCCTTGCACCATCATTTTTGGTGATGATCAGCAAGGTCGTCTTTCTCATTCGGTGCATCACCTTTTTATTTGGAGATTGCCAACCTATCTCGATAGGCACAAGTGTTGTGCACTGTCATTTTGGGCGAGGTCATGCTCACTAGGCGATCAATCTTTCTCGCTTGGTGATCATCAATTTATAGTTTGCACTTCTTTTTGCATTTTTGGCCATTCTTTCAAATATTAATCATTGTCTTTTCCATTAGCCTTCATAGCTGCAAATTATCTACATATCATCAGAATAGGACAAAGTTAGGCATTGAAGACACTAATTATTGAGCAAAATGGACCTCAAATGAGTGCAAATCTACCACTCATCAATTCTTTGTATACTGTGATATTGTTAGCTATGACATCACAATGATGGTGCATGAGTTCTTTGCTGGTATCACTCTTTCAAAGTTTATAACTTATGCGAATTTGGTTCTAATACCTAAGAAGGACAATATTCAAACCTTCTCAGTTATGAGACATATTGTTTGAGTAATTTTTTTTAATAAAGTTTTATCTAAAATTATTCATGGCAGACTGAAGAATATTCTTCCTAATTTGATATCTTGTTTTGTTAAAGGGGGAAGTATTATTGAAAATGTCCTCTTGGCTTATAGTTGGTTACCAATATTACCAAAAGAGGAAAGCCTACTAATGCTGTTATAAAGCTAGACATGGCCAAATTGTATGTTATAGTATCTTGGTTTTTCCTTATGAAAGTGCTAAGGAAAATGGGCTTCTCTGATAGATTTGTAGATATGATTTCTAAAAATTACTACTCTATTTTACTAGGGGAGTGAAGTAGGGAGATCCTCTCTCCCCAGCCCTTTTTATTCTATCAGCAAAGGTTTTTTCTAAAGCACTTAACTCCTTATTTGATGATCCTCAACTTGTAGGATATGAGATGCCCAGGTGGAGTGTTAATCTGAATCATTTAGCATATGTAGATGATACAATCATTTTGGTTCATCTCATAATTATTCTTTGGGGAAAATCATGGTTGTTTTACATGGTTATGAAAAGCAATCAGGTCAAAAGGTGAATAAGAAGAAGAGTTATTACTAGTTGCACCAGAATGTAGCAACAAAGATCTCACATCAGGTGGAACTTGTACATTAATGAGTAGAGGTTCTTTCCCTATGAAATATTTTGAGTGTCCTATCACTCATTCAAGGGAAAAGAAAGAATGTTCACTGATCTATCTAAAAAAGTAAGGGGGAAACTTCGAGCATGGAAAGGAAAGATGCACTCATTTGGTGGTAAAGAAGTTTTTCTTCCTAGTGTTCTTTAAAGCATCCCTATTTATGTTCTTTCTGCTATCACCCCTCCTAAATATGTTATTAATTAAGGAATCACATAGGATCTTTGCTAAAAAAATTTGGAGTAATAAGGAATCATGGAGAAGTAAGCACTAGAATGAGCTAAGGTTTGTAGCCAGAATAGGTAAGAGGATTAGGCTTTAGGTCTATGTTTGATGTTTCTCAGGCAATGTATGATAAATTGTGATTGAGTTAGAACTCAAAACTTTTTATGATCTAACTTATTATGGAATAAATATTGTAAAAAAAAAAGATTCCTACTCTGGTACAATGTAAAAGGGGTTATCAGGTTTGAAAACACATGCTAGAGAATAGGGAGTGCCTAGAACAATACTTGTAGTGGAACCTACATGGGGTACTTCTACGTTGTGGTATGACAGTTGGACCAACCTTGGATCCTTATACTTGCATATGCACACTTGTTACCCTATGAGGGACATTAGGGGAATTCTTAACTGAAAAGGGTTGGGATTTTGTTGCTTTACAAGATGTATACTTGAGGATGTTGAAGACCATAAAGGCTTAACATGTCTTTTGTATAGCAAGAGAATAGGAAAATAAACCCTAGTGGACTAAGTCTAGTATAGGGAAATTTAGTGTTAAAAGTGCTTGAAAGTTGCTAAGACAAAAGGCTGACACGAATGAGGACTTGAAACATTTATGGATTAAAGGGTTACCATTCAAATTCTTCTTTCTTGCTTGGAGAATTTGAAAATGTAAAGTTTCGGTGGCAACCTTAATGCACTTTTTGAATCCTAGAATATCTTAGAATTGCAGGTGTTGTTCTATTCCAATGGATGAGACTATTGAACACTTAATTCTAAAAGGTGAGGTAGTTGTCAGAACTTGGGATCATTATTTTAGAGTTGCTAGTCTCGTAGGCCCTATGCTCAATCTGAAATAAACTATGAGAAGGTGGTGGACTCTAGAAGGTAGCTTTAGAATTCAAGTGGTTTATCTAATTGTGCACATTATCATTCTGTGGTGCTTATGGAAGAGAATGAACACTATTTTACATGGAGGTTCATTCTCAGAAAGGAAGGTTATTTGGGAGATTAATGACATTATTTTGAAGGTAATTAGAACCTGGTTCAAAAGAGATATTAGAAGGAATGATTGGACTGATATCATTACGGAGCTACAGAGGCACATAAATACATGTATCATAAGTGTTGTGAGATGGATCCCTTATCCTGTTAATGGGGTGAAATGCAATACTAATAGGGCATTTCGGTGTAACTCAAGACCTAACTCGGCAACCTTTTGCATTAAAGATCATGTTAGTAGACTGGTTGTGGCTAAATGTTTCAAAATTCAAGATACTACTAATTTGGTAGCGGAAGCTAAGGCTATTAGAGAGGGGTTGTTGTTTTGTAAGAAGATTTTTTATCACCTATTAGTATTGAAATGGACTCAATTCAAGAGTACAATATTCCTTTCGAGAAGGAAATACGTTTGTTGATTATTTTGCCTAATTTTTGATTTTGCAGGTGACTTTCAATTTAATAACATTCAGGACGTACTAATATAAGGGCAAAGAATTCTAAATTTTGACAAAATTAACACTCCTCAAATAAGAAGAAGACTTACATATTGATATATAACAATATAATCTTATACATGTTACTGTCTACGATTGATACATTCTGAAGTAGGCTATTAATATCCTAATTCTTTAACTATGGACTAAAATAATTTCATAATAGTTTGAGTATATGCACCTGGTGAGAGCTTTGAGGTGTTCGTCAAATACCAAATCAGGTATTTGGTTTTGAAGAACTTGATCTCCGGGGGTGGTATTAATTTCTATTGAGATTCAACCCATTGAGATATAAAGAGAGAAAAGAAATAATGATTTTCAATAAAAAAAAAATTATGTACAAAAATCTTATGTTGCAGACAATGGCCTCATCAAAGATAGATTCAAGCTATGAATAGAAAATATGGGATACAATATTTATTCTAACTTGGGTTACTCAAAATGAGGAAATCGTGGACAACCATGAATGTTGAAAAGTCATCTTGAGAGTTGATGAACTTCAAATGCTAAGTGAAAGGTCCCATGTCAGCTAGGGAATGTCAGTTCTAACAAAGCTCAATTCCAATCAGTTGGTTCTGCTCAGGTTGGAAGAAGGTGACAAAGAGGGCTCAGATCTAGGGATGAAGAAACCTGAAATTTGTTTTTACATATTGTTGGTCCGTTCTCTGTACTGACCCTTTTGATATATTTTTTTCATTTGGAAAGGGTCACTTTTGGCTCAGTTGTACATATTCTAGTTCTTTTGTTAATAAATGGGCCTTTGAGCCCTCTTTAAATTTTTTTTAAAAAATACCTTCACCGAAGCTTGAGTTTGTCAGAGCTTTGGAACGGAATTTTGAAAAACTAGATTCTCTCTTCAAAGAAGAATGATTTGAAAAAAATTAGAATTAGATTTAGATTTGTAACACCTCGGAAGTGTAAAAGTGATTGAATTAAGTTGAAAAGGTTGCAGAAAATTTGTTGGTGCAAATTTATACGAAGTGAAGTACGAACCGTACTTTGTTCCACGGTCTGTGGATGACTGTTGTATATGATGTCCTGAAAGTTGGGAAACATTTCAAGTGTCAAATGACTTTTTACGAGCCAACATGATGGCTCGTGGATGGGTCTACGGGTCTTAAATGAGGCCTTTGGATTTGAGTTCTAGAATCCAGTGTCACGACTCGAGACTACCCCCTAGTCATAACACGGTGCTTAGAATCATAAGTGACTCCAAGCTAACCCTTGTTATTGGCATAGTTATGAACAACTAAATATGAACATGTAAAAGAATGAAAATGACTGAGCGGAAGCATAATTATGGAATACTGGTTCAATATATTTTTGAACAAAGTTTTAAATATAACAATTGTAATGTGAAAGAAATATGAAATAGAATCGACTGAATACAACAACTCTAACTTAATGTCCATGAAGCCTCTACTAATATTGATTATCGTTAGCGGGACATGACCCCCGCTTACCTTAATAAATACATGTGAATAGAAATAACATACTAGAACTACAAACTGACTTGAGTGCTCGAAATACGAGAACTCATCACCTTCTGACTGGAAGCTGCAATCGAACTGACTAGGATCTTGATAGTAAGAACCTGAATCTACATCACATAAAAAATATAGGCACAAGAGGTATGCAAATTAGTACTTCGAATGTACTGAGTATGAGACATATGTATGCATGATAATTTGTAAAGCTGGACATAATGAATTTAAAACATAATATGCAAGACCAAGTGAAACGTGATAAAAGCCTTTATATAGAAATCATAAATCATATATGAGGTCAGTGCATACTTAAAATCATTTGAGAAACTTTCATAAAACCTTTGGAGAAAACATAGTTCTTTTGTGGGATATTTACCATTAACCGACATAGACCGTGTGAGCTATAACATATAATTCAGTGTCTGCCCCACACCGAAAATGTGTCCTTACTTGCCAAGATAAGAACCATAAATCTGAGCTAAAGTGGATCCACTAGCTAATGTCTATCTAAGACAATCATCCTATGGTGGCACATAGTTTATGGACATGGGTAATTGCCATTAGTCCACTCGGTGTTAAGTAAAATCACAACAGAATTAAAATAGTCATAATCATAATCATAGAAAAATACTTGGAAAGATAATAATTTAGACTACCAATCCAATCATAAGTTCGTATTAGAATAGCTCCTTTAAAAACCATGATTCATACATATGTGATAAAACCTTTCACAATCATGATTTCATAAGTATGTAAGAAAACCTTTCACAATCATGATTCCATAAGTATGTGAGAAAACCTTTCACAATACCTTCATATGTGAGAAAACCTTTCATAAATCATTGACACTTACTTTAAAGTATCCTTAAATCATAAATTCATCTTTTCATAAAGCATGCATAAATCGTTTATCAAATTCATGATCATAGTTCATACGTTCATAAGATTTTCTTCATAACTTCATAGTCAAAATCATGAATAATGCATGTGTTCATATGGATCAATTGAAAAACAACGCACTTGAAGTAAAATAAACTTTCTTCAAACTCTTTTGAAATAATGCACTTGAAATTAAAGATAATAATACTTTCTTGAAAATAATGTAACTAAAACTAAATATACTTTCTTGAAAGACTTCTTTAAAATCTTGAACATATTTTATTCATGAAAATAATGCATATGAAATACTACAACAAGGTTTTTAAATAACTTTGATTAAAAAGGGATCATGTGGTATAAGATCATGAACCATAAATCAATAATCATTAATGACATAAAGTACCATAATTTTGATGATAAAAATCAAGAATCAATGATAGGAGATAAAAGGGAACTCGAAATCATAGAATCTTGGGTGAAAACCCTAGCTTTGATCTTAAAAATATATATTTTAGGATTAGGGTGTGAGGAAAAATGAAGTTCCTCACTTTGATAATCTTATACCTTAAACGCTCCATGAATCTTGAAGAAGAACCCTATTTTGAAGAAGAATGACCAAAAAATCCTTTCTTGAGATTCTTGAATTAGTTTATTGAAAATCTTATGGCCAAGAATTGAGATTTCTATTATTGATCATGATTATAAGAAGGAATTTGAGTTGGAAAGATTGAAACACTTGGAGAAGGACTTACTTTGAAGAAGAATCTTGGAAAAGATTTGGAAGAACATTACTTGGAGAAGAATCTTGAAAAAGATTTGGAAGAACATTATTTGGAGAAGAATCGTGTAAAATATTTGAAAGAATCATGTTTGGAAGTCTTAGGCTTTGATCTTCCTTAGAATTTTGTATTATGGTTTGAGAGAGGAGAAAAAGGAATTAAAAAGATGAAAATAGGATAGTTCAGGGCTTTATAGGAGTTAAGAAATCCATTTTTAAGGTTTTCCTAGTGGTATAAGGGGAAAAAAATTACCTTATTTAGAATTTTCCCGCGGCAAAAACGGAACTGCACTACATTATTTAGTAAAATGATCATAACTCTTTACTTCAAACTCGAAATGACGCAAACTTGGTGATGTCGGAAAGAAGATTCAAAGACTTTAATTTGATAGGTTATGTACCACGTAAATCTTCATATTTTAAGAGATATGATCATTTGAAGTTGACCAAAGTAAAATCTTATATGGAAACTTAACCGATAAGGAAACTTTCAACTCAACTTTGTGTTAGAGGATTATTATTACCTTAATTAATCTCCAAATATCCTCCCACATTAAATAATTGACTTTAACACCTATGCACAATTAAGAATCATCCGGTACAACCCTATTCACTTATGAAGAATGGTTCAGATCTTAGCTTAGAGACTTTTGGGGTGTTACACCCAGTGATTTTAGTACCTTGGATCTACGGATGACAATGTACGGGTCATCAATGGACTATGACTCATGGTCATTTGATCATAGTCAAACATCATAAAGTTGGCTTTTAGTAACTCATTTCACGACTGGCCAGTATGATTTGTTGCCCCTTGTACGAATCATACATGGTGTCCGTAGAAGCGATTCAACGGTTATTTCTCAGGGACATTCTGGTCTTTCTCTATTATTTTAACTTCTAAACTACATCGCTTTGGTGTTATTTAGAAGACTCTAAAGGTTTAATTAGGCCCTAACTCTCCCCATCCCCTCTCATTTTCTCAAGACCCTCAAGTCTTCTTCTCCAAGTCTCTCCCAAGGTGATTCAAGAATTCTTCAAGTTCAGGTCTCCTTTTTAGATTTCAAGCTAGGGTTCCATTAAGGTATGTGGAAAATTCATCAATGAGTTCCTCTTCACCCATTAAGTCCAAAAGGAACCTAACTTTTTACTTATAATTCCAACCCAATTTCTAGGGTTTTCATGTTTCTTCCACGGGTCCAATTGAAGTAAAGCTTTTTCTCCATGAATGATATTATTATACATGATTTGATTATATTTAAATATTTTATATAATGTTTTCATGAATTCATGCCATATCAATATTTTATGATATGATTCAAAGCTATGTTGATATGTATGCATGATGTTATGAATGGATTTATGAATGAATGATGCTTTCAATTGAAGATCAATTATGTTTATGAAAATTGAGGCTTCTGATTGAAGTACCTCCTTGGTGAAAGAATGATATGATTTGTACACTTTCGATTGAAGTGCCCCTTTTACTATGAAAAGACTATCATGGCTTAGATGCTTTTGATTAAAGTATCTTTTAGGAATATGTTATGAAATCATGATTTTTAAAGGAGTTATTTTTATGAGATTTTATGAACAATTTGTTATTACTAGATTCTTACCATTTCAAATACAATGAATATGTTCTGCTTACACATGTTTTTCGTGGGATTTTACTTAGTACCAAGTTGGATTAGCAGTGATTACTCAGATCTTAGAACTACGTTCCCCCGTAGATATGTCCCGATTGGATATTGGCTAGTGAATCCACTTTAGCTCATGGTTATGGTACCTACCTTGACAAGTAGGACACTTTCTTTTCGATATGGGAGTAGTACATTGAACTCTATGTTATAGCTCACATGGTTTATGTCGATTAACGATATCTCCCACAAAGCTTTATGACTTCTTCAAAGACTTATGTTATTATTTGATTTAAAGAAGAATGCATGACCTTGTACTATGCTTTTATGAAATCATATGATCAGATTTAGGTTATGTTTACTTGGTCTTTCCATTATCATATTTTCAGACTTGTTATACTCGTGCCTCCTTCTCCATTCTCAGTACATTTAGAGTAATGACTACATACATATCCTGTGCCTATAGCTTGAGGTTAGCACATATTCTGATCTCCTTGTCTAGACTTGGTGAGTCTTCACGCTTTGAGGACATGTCAACATTTATGATTTTATGTCATTTCAGACTTTCTGTCATTTCTAGAGTTGTTTAAGTGAGCTAGAGCTTGTCCTAGTCACTTACTATGTAGTAGAGGCTTGTTGTCAGTCAAAGTATGTTCCACATTTATGGTCTTTTATTTGGTATCATATTGAGTTGAACTTTGAGACTTATATTTCGTTTTCATGATTCTTCAATTATGTCTTTATCTTAGTGTCATGCTATATCAAGTGGTTCATTTAGGGTCTTTCAAAATTCTATCACCATGTCATGTTTAGGGGGTAGTCTTGGACCGTAACAAGAATTATGTTGGGTATGAAAATATTATAAAAGAGAAAGTAAAAAGTGTTGCAATAAATTAATTTTTTTCAAAAAACCATTGCCATAAAGGGTATATTGCAATGATTTCATTACGTGTTGCAAAGAAGAAATTTAAGACAATGAATATGTTTTAATTGCGATACTTTTATTTTAGAAGTATGCTAATAGGATCAAAAGTCTATTGCAACAATTAAGATCCTTATAATAGATGTGTTATTGCAACAGTTGTATAATCATTGCTAATATGTTTTTGTTATAGATCTATTTTCTAATAATGTGGACTTGTTGATTGCATCTAACAATCTATAGAAGTACTTTAGCAACACCTTAGTTGGTAGATTGTGATAGGACATTGAATTGTGTTTTTTAAATTCACAGTCAAGCTTTATGTAGTGCTTTATCCGGAACTTATATTAAATTGTTTATCTCATCCCTAAGATGAATACGCCTACTTGGAGGAAAGAACCTCTTCAAAAATTCTTTTGTAAATTTTGTCTGATAGTGATGGATGCTTCACATTACTCCGCAAGTCATGTACTTGCTTCCCCAATAACAGAAAATGGAAATTACCTCAGTCTAATTCCTTCTTAAAATATACACGGTAGGTTATAAGCTAGACATATCCTGCAAGGGCTTTACGATATTATTTGGATCTTCAAAAAGTAGAGCATCGAATAAATCATCCATATCCATTAGGTGTAACATCGTGTTGGTGATGTTAAAAGTAGCATTTCTAATAAGTGCAGGAGGTCTAATGGCCCTAGCATGACCCACTTGTAAATCAACCTCATCGATTAACTCATGTTCATTCTCTTTATTCATTGCAAAATTCAGTCTTCGTCGTCTCAATATTCTTTCTATTTCTGGGTCAATTAGAATCATGGGAGATCATTAACACTTAGTATCAGACATTAACTATAAAAAATTCCTACAATGGACAAAAAACAAATCTATTGTAATCTTCAAAAGAAAATAATAGCTATTTATAAATTTCTACAAATTATAAAACTCTAAACTACACTCTCCGACAACAACATCAGAATTTTGATGTTGCCCAAACTACACCATATTTATGGAATTAAACGATCGATGTAAACTATAGTAGCCCAACTATGTTGAGGTTGAATCCCACATAGAACGTACTGCGGTACTAGAGTTCTTTTATAATCTGATGTTGAGATTCAAATCATTAACTATTATTGAAAAATTGAAGGGTTTTATGAGAATCTACTAACTACTTTAATTTTATCAACAATAAAGACGAACTAGGGTTACAGTTCTTAAATATTGAAACTCAGACAAATATTTTACTATCAAATTCATTGTGCAAAACTGACAAATCTATAAGTCTTTTAAAGCCTCTCGGCCCAATTAAGAGAATAACATCCTAAGTTTTCTCTCTCGATACTTTAGTGTCATAATAATTTATTCATGCATCAAAAGTCTCAAATAAACTATCATCTTTCTAGCTCTAGTTATTATGTGGTGATTGGTAGCACCAAATTCTTGTTAATGGTTTTTTTTCTTGATATGTACTTCTATGCTCAAGCATGTTAAAATATATGTGAGTTCTTTATAATGTTGTCAACAATTTTAAAAAATATGTTAATTACAAAAAAAAATGTAATACACAATGAAACCCCTTCATGAAAAGATATTTACTATAAAGAATTTTTATCATCATCATATTCTAAGTCTCATAATCCTAGTTATGAGTTTAGCTACTCATAACTAGTGGAAAATAATAACTATAATGAATTATACTACTAGAGAACTTGAATATAAAAAAAAATCATTAATTAATGTAGCTCTTACTAGATAATATTTTTCTATCCACAAGAATCTATTAAAGTTATACAATAAACCCTAAAACTTAAGAACAATGAATTCTAACCTCTGAAACTAAGTTATAATCCTCTATTAATGAGTTGAAGCAACTCGTAACCCTAAACGTTGTAAAAAAGACGCACACACGCACACACATGCGCGCGCGCACACACACATATATATAATATAGTTGAAATTTTAATTTTGATTGGACTCTACTTTGAGTAGGTCAAACCCAATCTAATAGACAGGGAGACGCGACACAAGTCTCACTCACAGGTTTCCATCTCAAATCTTGCCTCCTTTTTGTTGAGTCTTTGAAATTTAGTGTTTGTACAAATGGGGCGTCAGATTCATCTCACGGTTCTCCTGTAGCTATTTTTACTCCGTTTTAACTTGTATTACTTTGCTTTACATTCCAATCCATCATATGGGTCTTTTATTGCTATTTCTTTTATTTGAAATCAATCCAATCATATCTATTAGCTCATTACAACATATAATCAATGAAAACAAAGATATTCACAAGATTATACCCAGAACTTAGCTTAAAATGTGATTAAAACATGGTGTTTGAATACATAAATATATCCCAAATCACATATACAAACTCTTTCATGCTAAATTCATAAAAAAAAAAATTGTCAAATACTTACCTTAAACTTTTTGGAAACGAAAATGAAACCAATAACTCCTAAGGAGAGAAAGAATGGAGGCCAAGAACCGTGTGGTGTGTGTGTATATATATATATATATTTCTATTATATAGAAAGGTGAAGACCAAGGACGACCAAGGACGACCAATGGCAATTTAAAAAAATATGATGTGATTGAAGGGCAAAATCGTAAATGGCTGGCTATATGTGTAGAAACATCTTTCAATTTTTAATTTAAATTAAAAAAATAGATAGAAAGGAAAGAAGAATGGCACAGAAAGGAAGACCCAATGCATGGCTTCATCTTCTTCTTCTTAAAATAAAATCAACGGAAAGAAGATTCGAAGCAACTTCATCTTCTTAAAATCGAGGAGTTGCAGCTTCATCTTCTTGAAAAAATCGAAGAGTCGCAGCTTCATATTCTTGAAATCGAAGATTCGTCTCTTCGACAGCGAAACTCGTTCAGCGTTCCTTCGCTCAGGCCAGTTAGGTTACACGACAATCCCTTGCCTGATGTTCGGAGGTATGGGACCAGAGATTTGAGTATCACGGTTGACTCCCATACCAAATGATTGAAATCATAGAGAAAATAGTTTTGTATGGTGGCCTGCGTGAGGAGGCTTAGGCGTCGATTCGATTTCTTTGGCTCGCTTGGTGGAGGTGGCCATCGGTGACGCGGTCATTTTTTCAATGTCATCATCTCGATTCAAATTCTTTGATAGATTCCTACAGATGTGCGAGACACAGAGTGTACCAATTGTAGAGTTGTTGATACTCGAGAATGTAGCTAGCTTGGTGGAGGCGGCCATCGGTGACGAAGTTATCAATATCGTTAAAGTTCTAGATTTTTGACTTTTTGTGCTTTCCATTTTTTCAATTTCATCAGATTTCAAAAATAAGATTTTCAATTTCTTCTTCTTTATCAAAACTTAAAGTTGTTATTCATTTCAGATCTTACATCAGGACAATTTTATGATCAACAAACTTCTTACTTCATCATCAATGGAGACTTGCTCATCTTCCTGAACTGAATTTTAATCTCTTGTATGTTTCATTCATTTTGTTTGAATATCAAAATCTCTAACGAAAAATAAAAATAAATAATAATTTATAATTATAATAATAAAAAACTAAACCTAACAAGGCGGTACTCTTGCAATATTCAAGGGTATATTGTCATTTTATTATATATTTAATTTATTTTTTATGTATAAAATATAATATTTTACTTGTCTATTAAATCCCCTCCACATGGATGAATATTAAACACACAATTACAAAATATTTTTTGTCTAGAAATTTCCATCATACCTTTAAATAACTCTTCATCTTCTCTTCTTACAGATAGTTCATCTTCCTGTTATATCAAGTTTGTTTAGTCTTCTGTTCTTTCAATTTCAGGTAAGTTCTTCATCAATTTTTTTGTCCTTCTCTCATATATTTATCTTTTTTTTCTTATTCATATAGCTATCTGTTAGGAATTATGATTTCAAGGAAGTTGGATTAGCACGTTAAATTTTTTGTATTTACATCAGTGTCTTTTTCATGCTATTCACATAAAAGTCCATCGCTTTCAGTTATCCATTCAATCTATAAAAATTACACTCTTGGTAAAATTAATCAAGACAGTTGCAATTCAAATAGGCTGAAAGTACAAGTTTTTCTCTAAAGCTCATAATTTTACCAAAATCTCAAATAGGCAGGGACTTAAAAGCGAACAATCAACAATCTTGAAATACAATAATAACGATAACAACAATTATGCCCAAGTCTCAAACATGTAGGGTCGGCTATATGAATCCTCATTGACCACGTTAGAAAATAACATTATTATGGTGTGTTGAAAGCTATGTTGCATAGGCTCTTCACTTTGAATGTCGCACACATGTCAAATTCTACAAAAATATACTACATTTGGAGAATTTGACGCGCACCCACTGACATTTTTGAAGAGTTCGAGCAACATAGGTTGAAAGATACATTGTTGCAAAAACTCATTTTCTTTTTTCCTTAATGTTGCATGAATCATGAAGTGATTTTTCGTGCAATGAAACTCCCAATTGATACAGTGTTGTGATAGAAAGCTTGCAACTTGGTTCTTTTGTTCCAGTACATGGATTGCACAATAATTCTTGTTTGGTATTCTCTATTTATCAATTATTTAGACTTCAATGGAAAAAAAGAACTATGTGTTGTTTGTTACTATTCTCATTCCATATTCTCTTCTTCATTACTATTTAAATCAACCTTACATTTTTTGCATTTTTTTTTCAGTCATACATGTCTATTATATTAGATTTAATATATGGTTTGAACTATTAACTTTATAGAATTTCCACTTTGTTGCGGCAGTTGTTCGCTCCTGTGTTTCACTTTTCTCTCAGTGTGTGGTAAGTATTACTCAACTAATCCCTTATTTAAAATTATTATTTACCAGATAATTATTTTGTGTAAATTATTTTGATCCCAAAGATGTCAAGTAATAGAAACCTTAAAAATGTGCATGCTTTTCAAAAATCAAATGCAGATAGAAATGCTAGGAGACGCGAACTATACAAATTGATGCCACCTGAGGAAAAAGAGATTTTTCTAGCACGCCGTCGAGCAAAGAGAACTAAAATGAGAAAACATAACTTATCTGAAAGTTCAATGAATAATGATTTGGCTACTGCATTGTCTTCTAATTCCACCATTGTTTTTGATGCACAAAGTTCTGATCTTATGAGAGAACCCATGTGGTTTGACTGCTGGGATCCCAATCGGCCTGCATCAGTGAAAATGCCATCAGAAATTAATTATATCAAATTTCTATTATATAGAAACATGAAGAGAAGGACGACCAATTTCTGATATTTTTGCTTGAATATATGCGCTTGTGATTACACACCCCACTTGTTTAGGATTGAAACATAGGTGTCATTCATTTGTTTATAAACATGAGTCAAGTGAGTATATATTTGGATGGCTCTTCCCGCTTGTAATTTTTTTAAAACTTGTATAAGTAGTTGCTTTCTGATTGCGTTGTTGCACGATTTTTTTTGAAAAGGGGTGCTTGAAAGTTAAAAGTATATGAAATTGATTCTATTTCTTAATCCTTATTGAAATCTAGCTCAGAAATGTATGATGCATCTTTCCAGTATTACTATTTGTTTGTTTTTGTTAAGAGTAGAAGATTAATCTTCTCTTGCATTGACGTAGCTCATGACTGCTTATTCTTCATTCATCAGTATGAATTAGAGCGAAAGAAGCTTGCCATGGAATTGGAGGAGGATACAAGATCACAGAAAGAGTGAGAACAATGCATCATTGATCAACAAAAAAAATTCATAATCTCACTTATCTTACATCTATTAAAATATGTGAGTTCGACTGTTGTGAACTTCCTTAGACTATCTCGTCTCTTTGAATTGTCCCGAGTTTAGCTCTCTTTTAGAATTTCAGGTGATACTCCACTTAGGACACAACGAGATGCTTGGATTTCATCTAAATCAGTCCATGCTTTTGGTTTGGTTAGTCATTTTCTTAAATATTCCTCCAATTTTGAAGCCTAAGTTGTTTTGCGTTGTCTTTAGGTCTGTTGTGGTGATTGTTGTCTTTGTGTGTGTTCAACCTTCTTAACTTTGGTAAGTGTCATCTTCTGCAGGATTTAAATTTCCCAGTCAGCTTCTTCGCATTAAAATGCCAAGTTTTCGAGGTCTATGGTGCTCTTTTTGCTGGTAATACGTCAATGTCAAGATTTGTTTGATCATCTTGGATATGCCTATCTCCCTTTTCACTGATTTTATTATCTATGTATAAAAATCGTATGTTTATATTTATCTGAGTTGTTTTTACCTATGAACTGTTCCTTTAAAGTTGAAATTATATCACCATGTAACCATACTAAATAGTACTCCCTCCGTTTCATAAAGAGTGACTTGGTTTGACTTGACACGAAGTTTTAGAAAATAAAGAAGACTTTTGAATGTTGTGATCCTAAATTAAAGTTATGTCAAATGTACTAAATTGCCCTTCAATCTTGTGGCTTTAAACATGCCAAGTGGAAAGCTAAAATTTAAATGTTACCAAAAAAGGAAAGATGTCATTCTTTTTTAAACAGACTAAAAATAAAAGGAGGTCATTCTTTTTTAAACGGAGGGAGTATTAAACATATGGACTATGGTTGACTGGATTTTTTTCTGAAGAATATTCGTTGGAACAGAAATGTTACAGCAATGTCAGGGAGGAGTTATAATTATGATCACACCTCTGAAAATGTATGCACTAAACCAAAAAGCTATACTAGTGAGTTATTTAAACTAATACCACCCAAGATAAAATATGTTTTCTTAGCTCGACAATGAGCAAATAGAGCTAAATTAAAAAGACGTCGTCTGCTCGACAACTCTGTACCTTAAATGCATATTCTATGTTGTTAATCTACCGTGCATTTCATTTTAAATCTTTTTTATTATGTTGTCATATTGTTTTATTATCTTCCATAGAGAAGTCCTTACTTACATGTTTCGAAAACTGGTAAAATGCACTTGAACATTGGAGTTCTCTCTTTTTGGTTTCTTAGAGATAGCAGGGACTGAGGAGGTTCATCACCCTAATATCCTCATAATAGTAAAATCAAAACTACATTATTAAAAAGGACCCTTGAACTCAAAAATTGGGTCACAATATAAATTCTAAAATCTGAGTTGTGCTAATAAAACTCAACACATAACATTAGAGATGATAGAGTAAAGAGTGTATTTGCTGCAAAACTCTATCTATAACCAAACGACCAAGAAGGGTACTTCAACTAAGTTGTCAACATATGTATCCATTTAAAAGTACCCAAAGAAGAGACGTAAACATGTTTTGGTAAAAATCTGACTAAATTCATTAGCAACATGAAGCGATAATTCACAAAAGCTTAACTCAGAGGCGGGTGTAGGATGATCTGGTGAAACAATATCAGTAGCCATCTATAGATATTGATGACAATGAAGAATCCAAAAAATGATCTTTCTTCAACTGATAAATTCAATAGATTAAAGAAAGAAAGAAAAATGGATAGGCACTCTCAAAGCAAATACAAAAGCAGTAGAGAACGAACTCACATAAACTCCAATCTACCCTTCAATGACTTCATACAAACAACAAAAGAAATTTTAGATCATGCCCCCTAATCAATTATTTCGATCTTGATTATTTTTTGATAATTTGAATGGAAATGTTACAAGGCTTGAAATGGTTGATGATTCAGGAAACCAACTTCTTCATTTTTTCAAGCTTGAGCCAATATCATTTGAAGGTATCTTTTATAAATATAAATTGATTATGTATGGTTCTCTGTTGCAATGTATGTATGAACTAACTCTCAGGTCTTTCAATTGTAACATCTAGCTAATTGAAAGAACTAGGAAGAAGTTAAGAATTTGGAAATAGTCATTTTTGGAAAGATTAAAAATCTGGAAAATTATTAAGTATGTTAAGTTTGAGTTTTGGTCAACTTCAAACGACCATAACTCCTAGTTCAGGATGAGTTAGGTGTGGTTCCAGATATCGTAGGAAAGATTTTGGAATAATATTTTCAAAGCCACCGAGTTTGCACTATTCTGAGTTTGTATGAGTGAGTTATGCCCATTGGAAGTTGGGCTGTTTGATTAAGGAAAGTCCAATCCGGATTTTGGAAGGGTAGTTTGGTCTTTTCCATACCAACTTAATTAATTCGTTTTTGGTAATTATTTTAGTGTCTAAACTGATAGGATTTAGTTTACGCTTTTGAAAAATAGAGTTAGGGTTTTTGGAGAAAGAACGCAAGAGGAGAAGAGAGGAGAAAAGAGTCAAGATCATCGTTCGTAAGGATTTCACTTGTGGATTTCGTCAAGGGGTGATCCCTACGATATATGTGAGATCACATAGCGTTGGGTTATTTCACCCACGCACCAATCATGATTCAATTCAGCGAAGTGTATTAGATTTGAAAGTAAATCCTTTGAGTTCTTGATGAAATTTGTTTGAATTCTTATGGGTGGTATTGTTGAAGTTTTCTTGAGATTTTATTCATGTTTTCGAGTGTAATTTCGAGTTGAATCTTGTATATATTGATGGTATAGTTGATTCTAAGTGTTTGGGAAAAGAACTAAGTTAAAATAAGGGGTTTAGAGATGAAAAATGAAGGAGAAAAGTCGGAGTTCACTTGGGCAGGGGACTGGGGCGTCGCCCCTCTCAGAGCCGCTAGAGAGGCTTTCTAAATTTTGAGCTCTGGGGAGCTGCGCCATCCAAAGCGCCCCAAGTCACACTCTTAATTTCAAGGGCTGGCGCCCCGCGCCTCTCAGAGCGCCAGGGACGCCAGTTCTTCCCATTTCTTCCCCAACTTTTCGTACTAGTTCCTTAGCAACGTACCTATGTTTTCTAGTTGATTCCAACACTCTAAGGTACGTCTAAACATCATAAAATCATCCATAAACACGAGATCATGTGGAAAAATTTAAAACTTTTACAATCAAAGTCAACTTCTTTTTCATATCAAAAATAAGAATCTAGACTTGTCTCAATCACCATCTAGTACAATAGAGAGTACAAATAGGGTCAAAAGCCCTTTACATTAATAAAGTCTCAAAAGTAGAGAGTACAATAAAAGCTAGAAAATGATAACATCTTGTCCTCGAACTTGAGGACTCACCAAGTCTAGGGAATAGTCAACCCAAGCTTCACTTGAAAGAAGTAGTACGTCTCACCGACCGAAACCTACACTCATAGAATGTAGAAAATATGGGTTAGCACAAATAATGTACTAAGCATGGAAGTCATGCACAAAAATCCTTAAAACATGCATAAAAGGGACATTTAGTTGAAATCATGCCATTTTCAAGTTTAAAAGCCATTATGCACATTTATGAAGAACCATAAGTCAAACAAACATACAAGCAACCCAAAGTCATACTAGTGCAATGCAAAGGTAAGATCCCATAACCCTGCCAAATGCTAAGTATTATATTTAAGTCACTAACAACATACATATCTTACTTTTGCCTCATCCATAACCAACATACGTAAGTAAGGAGTTATTCAAATTCATAACTTGTAACAAGTAAAGTCAACCTTAATATTCATACATATCATACATACATAATCTATAAGTCTTCATAACATAAGAGAACCTCACCATAACCCCTCTTAAAGCCCACTTGTGCAATGCGTAAGTGAAGTCCCATACCCCCACTCACACTAAGTAGTACCTCTTAAGAAGTCATAATTAAAGTCCATGTTCTTATCGTAGTTCATATTTGTATCATATAAGGAAGATAACACTATCCGACATAGACCATGTGAGCGACATAGAATTCGGTGTTCTATCCCCACACCGAAAAGAGGTGTCCTACTTGACTAAGGTAGAACGTACATATTAGCTTTTAGGTGGATCCACTAGCTAAAGACCTATGTGGGCACCTAGTTATGGGATAAAGAGATTGCTTCTAGAAACCCAAACTACTAATGTGGAGGTTTCCATCTCATGAGATAATAATATTGGGAACCCAACTACTAGCGTGAAGGAACCCATCTCATACTCATATCCACTCGGTGCTAAGCATAATTCCCTTTAGAATTCATATTTAGTATTTACTTAAGTTCGTGCTAGGCACTCAAACCAATATACATCATAATAGCTCATAGATTTATTAGGTGATAATGTCCTTTCAACCTTAAAATCATCAACATATAAGTAAACCTTTCACATAACATTCATAGTGTTTCATGAGAATAGCCTTTCAATCAACACAACAAGCTTATCATAACATACATACATACTTCATACATAATCAAGTGTAAGGTTATATAGAAGATGAATCTCGCATCAATACCACAATTACACAATAGTCATAGGATCATCACTATCTAAGTGAATCACAAGTTCATATACAATCTTCATCAACATGTATAAACCCTAACAAGTTGCCCTTCAAGGCTATGAATCAAGATCAACCCTAACTTCTAGAATTAACACATTAGATAGAGGGATATCATGATTTAACAACTTAATCAATGTACACATAATCAATTGTCAAGCTCTCATCATCAATCAAACCATACATAGTTCACAATTTAGGAAGAAGGGGAAATCATGGGTCCAAGGGAGATTTTCATCAAAATCCAACAATACTCCCTTAATAAAATCATAAATCATCATAATCAATCATAATAAACCTTAATTAAACAATTGAAATTGTTTGGAAGGAGACCCATGACGAGTGAAACCCTAGGTTTTTGGAAGTCTTAAAACGTAGTTTGAAGGGGCTTCTTGGGTGATAGCTACCCAAGAATGAAAAGCATCCATACCTTGGCTTGATTTCCACACAAAATTGGAGGATAAAGGCTGGTTCTTGAACCCCTGGCTTGACCTTGACCTTGCTCTTCAATGGAGTCCTAGAGAGAAATTTTGGAGAGGAGGGTTGGTTTCTAATTTGAGTCTTGTGAGTTATGAAGTGTTAAGTGGGGTTTAATGACTTAGAAGTATTTATATAGGTCTAAAATAACTAATATTAACCGTCCACACCCTTAATTAATTGATTAAGAATTTACGAAACTACCCCTCACTTGGCCGAGTTCAAGATAACTTTTGCAGAATGGGACATATGCCCACCACCCACGGACCGTAAGTGGGCTCACGTGCCATCCTGCAAGTCCATGGTTTGGGTCTGTATCCCCTCCTCTTGTCCATCTTAAGCCACCCACTCATGAGACCCCACCTACGGGGTGTGAGTGGGTCTACTGACCGTGTTGTCCACTTGTGAAATGTTATTGAACTTGGAGGTTTTGGGGGAGGTCTATCCTCGACTCACGACCTCGACCTACGGGGCATGAATCCACCCACGAGGCGTGGGTGCCCATTTCGTGGTTCATGCTAGTTTTTGACAGCATTTATGCAGCCACTTGGTCCTCCTCAAAAACCCTTAGGGGGTCCTTATGGGGGTCATGTCTTGACGTTTAGGGACTAAAACATTAGTAATAAGTTAGGGAGGTCATTTTATGACTCTTACCTTCATGTTAACCCTAATTAGGACACTAGACTACAATTTAGGCTTCAGCTTAGGTCATTAGATTTTTGGGGTGTTACAACTGATATAGGGACGCGATTTCATAATAACTCAAGTCTCCATAAACCATATAGCCATCATGGGTAGTAAATGATCATACTTTTTATATGAATCCTAAGTGCTTTTAAGCATATACTAGTGGATCCACTTAGTTAAGGCGTTGTATATAACGGCAAAGAATAGGACAGTTCTGGCAATGTGGGCAAGACATTGTATCACCACTTACGCTCATAGTGGTGGTTGTCGGTTAGAGAAACTCCCACAGAAACTATATTACTTTATTATACAAGTACAATTGAGTTTGTTATTGCATTTCTTTAACGAACTAAGCTGCTTTCTACTGTTTTAAAAGCTTTCTGTATATTGCATGTGTTTTATTACTTTATATTGAGTTGAGTTATTCATGAGTTGAGTAAAGCCAAGGTAAGTGTTTCTTTTCAAGCTTGTTTTATGTTTAGTATTCCACTCGCATACTCATACATTCAATGATGCCAGTTGGCCTGCATCATTTCATGTTGTTGACACAGGTAACCATGATCAGCATCCAGCGCCTCGTTGATCCAGTTGAGCAGTCAAAGTCAGTTGGTGAGCCTCCTTGCATTCCAGAGGGCTCCTTTTTACATTGCTTTCTAGTTTTCAGTTGTTAGGATGATCAGGGGTCTTGTCCCGACATCCCTCTTTATTTTAGAGGCTTCATAAACAGATAGTTATAGCTCTTTAGTCTTATTCATTTCAGTTGTATATGTTTAAGACTTGAGTTACCATTCTTGGCTAAGTTATTATCTCTTAAGTTATTGCATGAGTTATATTTCTTATGTTTAAGTCTTCCGCTGAGTAAGTAAGCCAGACCAAGGGTTCGCTTGGGGCCAACAATAGTTCTCGAGTGATAGTCCCGCCTAGGGTGTAGGCTCGGGTGTGACAAACTTGGTATCAGAGCACAGAGAGTCCTAGGGCGTTTATGAACTCGTGTCTGTAGAGTCCTAGTTATCGGTGCAAAGCGCGCCATATTTATAATTAGGAGGCTGCAACATTTAGGAAAATTTCTCACTTCTTTCACACTCATTTTGTGCGTTAGAGTTTGATCTCTAAAATGTTTCTTCTAATTCGTGCTTGCGCGTGTTTTTTTTAGTTAATCATGCCTCTATGAAGAGTTGTCAGAGTTCGTCCTGCTAGGCGTAATGTTGAGGAGCAAGGGGTACCCAATGCACCTAAAGTGTAACCCTAATGAGAAGTTACTAATGCTGAGTTCAGAGAAGCGATAATGATGCTAAGTCAAGCTGTGACTAACTAGATTGGGCATCAAAGAGGGGCTCGACAAAAAGATGCTGACACTTCGAGGGTCCTCGAATTCTTGAGGATGAACCCTCCAAGTTTCACTGGTTCAAGCACTACTGAGGATCTAGAAAACTTTATTGAGGAACTGAAAAAGGTAATTGATATTATGCACATTGTCGATGTTGAGCGAGTAGAACTAGTTGCATATCAATTGAAGGATGTTGCTTGGAATTGGTTTGACCAATGGAAGAAGGGTAGAGTTGAGGGAGCACCACCTGCGAGTTGGGCATGTTTTGAGGAGGCATTCTTGGGGCGTTTCTTTCCCTGAGAATTGAAAGAGGCTAAGGTACGAGAATTTCTCACACTTAAGCAGGATTTTTTGAGTGTTCATGAATATGGGTTGAAGTTCACCCAACTATCCCGTTATGCTCTGGAGATGGTTGCGGATATGAGGAGTAGAATGAGTTTGTTTGTTGCTGGGTTGTCTCGTCTGTCGAGTAAGGAAGGTTAGGATGTAATGCTAATAGGTGATATGGATATATCAAGGTTAATGGTATATGTGTAGCAGGTTGAGGAACAAAAACTAAGGGATAAGAAGGAGTTTAGAAACAAGAAGACAAAGACAAGGAGTGAATACGGGCAGCAAATAAGTAATGTGAACCGTTCGTCCTTTCAGCAAAAGCAAAAGGGACCTGCTCAATCATCTGTTAGTGCACCTACACCCAGAAACAAATGTGAGTATAATAGTCAGAATTCCCAACACTTCAGAGCTAGACCTACACAGTTTCAAGGTAGTGTGGAACAATGAGGTAACTGGGCTCCTTCATGTGCTAAGTTTGGTAGAACCCACCCGAGTAAGTGTCGCGATGGCTCCACAGGTTGTTTCAAGTGTGGACAAGAGGGTCACTTCATGAAAGAGTGCCCTAAGAATCGCCAAGGTAATGGGAATCAGGGCAATAAAACCCAATTTTCATCAGTTGCTCCACCAGACAGGGCTGCACCTAAAGGAATTACTTCCGGTACTGGCGAAGGTACAAACCGTCTTTATGCGATCACTAGTCGCCAAGAGCAAGAGAACACTCCAGATGTTGTCATTGGTATGATCAAAGTCTTTACTATTGATGTTTATGCTTTACTAGACCGAGGAGCAAGTTTATCTTTTGTAACCCATTACGTTGCAAATAATTTTGATGATCTTCCTGAGAAACTCTGTGAACCCTTTTGTGTTTCTACACCTGTTGGAGAGTCTATTCTAGATGAGCGAGTATATCGTGATTGTGTTATCTCCATCAATCACAAAGACACCATGGCTGATTTAATTGAGTTAGACATGGTAGACTTCGACGTCATTCTAGGTATGGACTGGCTTCATGCCTATTATACCTCTATTGATAGTAGAACTCGAGTTGTTAAGTTCCAAATTCCTAATGAGCCAGTCTTAGAGTGGAAAAGTAGTCCAGCAGTATGGTTCCCTTAGGATATGTATAGATTATCGTCAGTTGAACATAGTTACCATCAAGAACAAATACCCTCTTCCGAGGATTGATGATCTTTTCTATCAACTTCAAGGTGCCACCTGTTTCTCTAAGATAGACCTCAGATCTGGCTACCATCAGTTAAGAGTAAGGGAATGTGATATTCCAAAGATAGCCTTCAGGACCCGTTATGGTCATTATGAGTTTTTGGTCATGTCCTTTGGTCTGACCAATGCGCCTGCAGCATTCATGGACCTTATGAATAGAGTATTCAAACTTTATTTAGATATGTTTGTTATCGTCTTCATTGATGACATACTAATCTATTCAAGGAATGAAGAAGATCATGCTAGTCATCTCAAAATAATTCTCCAAACTCTAAAAGATAGAGTGTTGTATGTCAAGTTTTCTAAGTGCGAGTTTCGGCTTGAGTCTGTGGCATTCTTAGGCCACATTGTGTTTGGAGAGGGAATTAAAGTTGATACCCAGAAAATAGAGGCAGTGCAGAATTGGCCTAGACCCACATCTCCAACTGATATTATGAGTTTCTTAGGTTTGGCTGGATATTATAGAAGGTTCGTAGAGGGGTTCTCATCTATTTCATCCCCTTTGACCAAGTTAACCTAGAAAATAGTGAAGTTTTAATGGTTTGAAGCTTGTGAGAAAAGCTTTCAGGAATTGAAAAAGAGGTTGACTACTTCCCCAATTTTGACCTTACTAGAAGGTACTCAAGGTTTTGTGGTGTATTGTGATGCATCTAGAGTTGGTTTGGGTTGTGTATTAATGTAGAATGGCAAGGTTATAGCTTATGCCTCCAGACAGTTGAAAGTTCATGAGAAGAATTACCCAACCCATGACTTAGAGTTGGCTGCTGTAGTATTTGCTTTGAAGATATGGCGTCATTATTTGTATGGTGTTCATGTAGATGTATTCACTGATCACAAGAGTCTTCAGTATGTATTTACTTATAAAGAACTTAATCTTAGACAAAGGAGGTGGTTAGAATTACTCAAGGATTATGACATGAGTATTCTTTACCACCCAGGTAAGGCTAATGTGGTTGTTGATGCATTGAGCAGGTTGTCTATGGGTAGTACCGCCCATTTTGAAGAAGATAAGAAAGAGCTAGCAAGAGATGTGCATAGACTTGCAGGATTGGGAGTTCGACTAATGGATTCCACAGAAGGATGAGTAGTGGTGATGAATGGGGCTGAATCATCCTTAGTGTCAGAAGTGAAAGAAAAGTAGGATCAAGACCCTATTTTGCTTGAATTGAAGGCAAATGTTCATAAGCAAAAAGTATTAGCTTTTGAACAAGGGGGAGATGATGTATTGAGATATCAAGGTAGGTTGTGTGTACCAAGGGTGATGAACTCCAAGAAAGGATCATGGAAGAAGTTCATAGCTCCAGATATTCCATTCATTTGTGTTCCACAAAGATGTATCGCGATTTGAGAGAGGTTTATTGGTGGAGTAGTATGAAGAAGGGCATTGCTGAATTTGTGGCTAAGTGTCCGAATTGCCAACAAGTTAAAGTAGAGCACCAAAGGCCTGGTGGTTTGGCTCAGAATATAGAACTTCCGAAATGGAAGTGGGAGATGATTAATATGGATTTCATCACAAGGTTACCAAGATCTCGCAGGCAACATGATTCTATTTGGGCCATTGTTGATAAAATGACAAAATCAGCCCACTTTTTACTGGTAAAGACTATCCATTCAGCAGAAGATTATGCTAAGTTGTATATTCAAGAGGTGGTAAGACTTCATGGGGTTTCGGTCTCCATTATTTCAGAAAGAGGTGCGCAATTTACTGCACAGTTTTGGAAGTCATTCCAAAAAGGCTTGGGTTCAAACGTGAACTTAAGTACTGTCTTTCATCCTTAGATAGATAGGCAAGCAGAGCGTAATATTCAAACCTTAAAGGATATGTTGAGGGCTTGCGTGATTGATTTCAAAAGTAACTGGGATGATCACCTACCTCTTAGTGAATTTGCTTACAACAATAGTTACCACTCTAGTATCCAAATGGCTCTTTATGAAGCTCTTTGTGTGAGAAGATGCAGATCTCCTATTTGATGGTTTGAAGTTGGTGAAGTTGGGTTGATAGGACCAAATTTCATTTATCAAGCTATGGAGAAGGTGAAAGAGAGGTTGAAAACAGCCTAGAGTCGTCAAAAATCCTACACTGATGTTAGTGAAAGAGAGTTAGAGTTTGAAGTAGATGATTGGGTATATTTAAAAGTTTCACCCATGAAGGGTTTTATGAGATTTGGTAAGAAGGGGAAGCGTAGTCCCCGGTATGTTGGTCCCTATAGAATATCCAAGAGGATTGGTAATGTAGCTTATGAATTGGAGCTACCACAAGAGTTAGCAGCAGTTCATCCGGTATCTCATATTTCCATGTTGAAGAAATGCATGAGAGATCCTTCACTTATCATACCAACTAAAGATATTGGTATCAAGGATAGCTTATCTTATGAAGAGATTCCGGTTCAGATTCTAGATCGCCAAGTTCGCAAGTTGAGGATAAAAGAGGTAGCATCAGTCAAAGTCCTTTGGAGGAACCAAATTTTTGAGGAAGTTACTTGGGAAGCTAAGAAAGATATGAAGAAGAGATATCCACATCTCTTTGAAACCGGAGAAGTTCTAGATCAACTAATTTTCTTCTTTGTACTCTTTAATTTATGAGTTGGCATGTTGTAATTGCATTGCTTGTTGGGTGTTTGAGCTGAATGTTAGATGTTACACCCTTAGCCTACTAAGAGTAATCTCATTCGAGGACGAACGTCCCAAGGGGGAGATATTGTAACATCTCGCTAATTGAAAGAACTAGGAAGAAGTTAAGAATTTGGAAATAGTCATTTTCGGAAAGAATAAAAATCTAGAAAATTAAGTATGTTAAGTTTAAGTTTTGGTCAACTTCAAACGACCATAACTCCTAGATCAGGATGAGTTAGGTGTGGTTCCAGATATCGTAGGAAATATCTTGGAATAAGCTTTTCAACGCCACCGAGTTTGCGTGATTCCGAGTTCGTATGGGTGAGTTATGCCCATTGGAAGTTGGATTGTTCGAATAAGAAAAGTCCAATCCGGATTTTGGAAGGGTAGTTTGGTCTTTTCCATACCCAACTTAATTAATTCTTTTTTGGTAATTATTTTAGGGTTTAAACTGATAGGATTCAGTTTACACTTTTGAAAATAGAGTTAGGGTTTTTGGAGAAAGAACGCAAGAGGAGAAGAGAGGAGAAAAGAGCCAAGATCATCGTTCGTAAGGATTTCGCTTGTGGATTTCGTCAAGGGGTGATCCCTACGAGGTATGTGAGATCACATAGCGTTGGGTTAGTTCACCCACGCGCCAATCATGATTTAATTCAGCAAAGTATATTAGATTTGAAAGTAAATCCTTTGAGTTCTTGATGAATTTCGTTTGAATTCTTGTGGGTTGTGTTGTTGAAGTTTTCTTGAGATTTTATTCATGTTTTTAGGTGTAATTTTGAGTTTAATCTTGTATATATTGATGGTATAGTTGATTCTAAGTGTTTGGGGAAAGAACTAAGTTGAAATAGGGGGTTTAGAGATGAAAAATGAAGGAGAAAAGTCGGAGTTCACCTGGGCAGGGGCCTGGGGTGTCACCCCTCTCAGAGCCGCTAGAGAGGCTCTCTGAATTTTGACCTCTGGGGAGTCGCGCCAGCCAGAGCGCCCCAAGTCTCTGAATTTCAAGGGCTGGCGCCTAGCTCCTCTCAGAGCGCCAAGGACGCCAATTCTTTCTATTTCTTCCCCAACTTTCCGTACTAGTTCCTTAGCAATGTACCTATGTTTTCTAGTTGATTCCAACACTCTAAGGTACGTCTAAACATCATGAAATCATCCATAAACACGAGATCATGAACCTTGAATCCATAATTCAATTCAAGGAAAGTTAAGAGTCAAGTCTAAAAGTTAAGAAGCAAGTCAAGAGAAGTTCATAAAGTTTTCAAAAGTCTTTCGCAGATGTTTTAACTTTGTCTTAAGACTTAAGTTTCGAGTTGACTAAAGAGTTAAGAGTAAAGTTCATTTCTTCAAAGATTATACGGGAACTAAGTATTCCCAAAAGTTAGAAATGTTTTCACATTTGAGCAAGAAAGGGAACATCGATTCCAAGAGAGCTTTTAAGCTAAGTTTTGAGTAATTATCTCAAACCAAAGAATGAAGTTTTGTTTTAAAACATATGAGATAAGTACATTTTGGGAGTAGTATTGAGCACCAATATGGGGACGCGAGTTCAAAATAACTTAAGTCTCCATAAATCATGTAGCCATCATGGGTAGTAAATGATCATACTTTTTAGATGACTCCAAGTGATTTTAAGCATAGACTAGTGGATCCACTTAGTTAAGACGTTCTATATGACGGCAAAGTATAGGAAAGTTCTAATAGCGTGGGCAAAACGTTGTATCACCACTTAGGCTCATAGTAGTAGCTTTCGGTTAGAGAAACTCTCACATAAACTATATTACTTTATTATACAAGTACAATTGAGTTGTTATTGCATTTCATTAACGAACTAAGTTGCTTTCTACTGTTTTAAAAGCTTTATGTATATTGCATGTGTTTTATTACTTTATATTGAGTTGAGCTACTCATGAGTTGAGCAAAGCCAAGGTAAGTGTTTCTTTTCAAGCTTATGTTATATTTAGCATTCCACTCGCATACTCGTACATTCAATGTACTAATGTCAGTTGGCCTGCTTCGTTTCATGATGCAGACATAAGTAACCAGGATCAACATCTAGCGCCTCGTTGATCCAGTTGAGCACTCAGAGTCAGTTGGTGAGCCTCCTTGCTTTCCGGAGGGCTCCTTTTACATTGCTTTCAAGTTTTCAGTTGTTAGGATGATCGGGAGTCTTGTCCTGACATCCCTCTTTGTTTTAGAGGCTTCATAGGCCGATAGTTATAGCTCTTTAGTCTTGTTCATTTCAGTTGTATACGTTTAAGACTTGAGTTGCCATTCTTGGCTAAGTTATTATCTCTTTAGTTATTGCATGAGTTATATTTCTTATGTTTAAGTCTTCCGCTGAGTAAGTAAGCCAAACCAAGAGTTCACTTGGGGCCAACATTGGTTCTCGAGTGCCAGTCCCACCCAAGGTGTAGGCTCGGGGCGTGACATCAATAGTATTTCATCATGACAACTATTATAACTTCTTGTAATTCAGTTGCTCACTCACAGAGATGAAAATGTACTAACTTTTGTGGATCAATATATATAGTGTGATTAAGATGAAGAGTAGTGAACATGTTGGTGGAGATTTCTGTAAAATTTCTAAATGTAAGGTCCCTCCCCACAATGTCCTGGTAGTTCACAACTATATTTGTACCTGGGGTAAAGACTGCTCAGAGTGGAGTTTATGTGCAAGAACAAAAGCCATAAACAAAAATAGGTTGATAGAATTTAGTAACTTCTTGATCGATTCAAAGCTAGAGCTCACTAAGATTGTTGATCTTTATAAAAACTTTTACTTATTATTCGTATTTTTATTTTTTGTCTTATGTAATTTTCTGTATAAACATGTTTATTATGGTACTTGGTTTCTTGAACATATTTTCTAGGTAGATCAAACACAATAAATTATATCAGAATTTTAATTATTGGGCCTGTGCTTAGCACGGGCAAGAACCATCTAGTATATATATATATATATAAATGTGTGTAATATGACTTTTGACCTAAATTTATGAATATATACTGCCTTTTGAGCGTATGGGTCTTTGACCTGTCCCATGTCTGTTTAGCGCATTAATTTATATATAAGAACTCTTAAGTAGTTGATCCACCTACTAATCTTGATTTAGATGTTTTAGGGACGTCTAAAGCCCTAATCTTCAATTGGTGATATCTTGACCTCAAGTTAATCTTCAAAAACATCAAAGAGTCATGAAGTTAGTTAACTAAATCATTAATGTACGAAATATGATACTTATTCTTGATGGTAACCTTCTTCAACTGTTTATAATCATACACATTCACATAGAACCATTCTTCTTATTCACAAACAACACAAGACCCCAAGGAACAACTTCGTTACTCAACAAATCCAGCAACATAAATCATGAACAAAAGTGTTCAAAGTTAAGATCGAGTATAGTGATGTCAAGAATTTGAGCAATTTGTTCTATAGAAGAGATTTCCAACTATGTAGAATTTTAGATTTCCAATTATGGAATACAAGTTCAGTTCTTCGGTGAACCGAAGAATCGTTACCCTAAAATAAAATACCAAACTTTAAAAATAAAATAAAATTATATTCATACCGATGAATCAAATTAGTTTGATACGATTCTATTTTTTTGATATTTATGTCAAATCCTACAACCAATAGTGGGCTAAGACTTCATTAAGAAACATAGTTACTAAGATTGTTCAAAATCAAACCATAATTGATAGACCAATTACAAAATTGGATTATTAGTAGTGGCTATCAGATTCACAGTTGGTGAATGGATTTAAAAAATTATAATTAGCGACTTTGCAGAAGAGGGACGGATTACACAATTACCTTATTAAATAAATTGTTAACTTGTAACCATATTTATATTTTTATACCTAGGTATATAAAGTATCTATTGTAAACCCTAAATATAAAGCTCCACTCAATATTCCATTCACTTCTTACAAGAATAATGAGTCACTCCTCGTCAATTGTCACTTCTTAACGCTAAACACATCGTTTTTCTTACAATTGATCTTATAACCAAAAGAGTTGTGCAAAAAAATTATCAAAAGTAATTGTGTCAGTTATTAAGATTCTGTTGGTTATTTTTTTTATACGACATGCAACAAATTTATTATTTCATCTTTGCAAAGTACTTGTACAAAAGAATTAAAAGCTGTAATTTTAATTTCGTTGATAAAAGCTAGCTACATATATTAAGATTTTAATCTTCAAAAAATCAACAATAATGAACCCTTTTAAAAAAAATTAATTTGTGGATATCAAGACATCTTGTATTGCCACTTGATTAAAGAAAACAAACTAAATGAATATCTATTAGTGCGGCCCAAGTCCCAACATCTAAAGCAATATAAATCTCATCAGAAAAAAAAAACATTTTTTTTAAAAGAAAAAAAAAAAGAGAAGAACATTAAGATCTAATTTGTATTTTTTAAATCAATTTGTGGGTGTACCCAAATATTTGCTTGTTGGCATTGCAATTACTGAAAATTCAAAAAGTAGTGGCCTAGTGGTTTTTTTTCTGTGACGCTTTATGGGAAAATCGCTTCCTTCACCAAATAGAATTCAAGATTTTGCCAGAATAATCAGCTCCAACAGAATCCAGCGCCCGACCCAAGTCAAACCCGCATCCAGAATTAGGTCAGTTCCATCCCCTGTGGCCGCAAAGTCTAGGGCGGTGGTCGACGGCGATTCATTGGAGCGGCGGCTGAAGCTGAAGAAGAACATGGAAGAAGCAAGCTCTAACTCCAATTCCAATTCCAATTCCAATACTTCTTCGTCGAACCCGCGACGGCTACCTCTTGCTGACGTGGTGGCTGACTGTGTCAAGCGGTGGTTCCACGATACTCTCAAGGAGGCGAAAGCTGGTGACGCTAACATGCAGGTCCTTGTTGGTCAGATGTATTTTAGTGGCTATGGTATATCCAGAGATGCACAGAAGGTGTTTGATTTTTGCTTTCTATGATCTTCTTCCATTTATTCCTTGTCTTAGTTCAATTATTGTTGCTCATAGTTTGCTAAGAATCTAGAACTTGGTGATTTATAAATAACCTAGTGTAGAGATTTTTGTTTTCCATTGACAAGATATGAACAGAGAAAACTACCATAAAACGTATTGTTGAAACAGCACAGTCTGAACTGCTCTTACACTTGAAGTTTTGACACTCTTTGTGCTTATACAGGGTAAAGTTGACTTTATCAAATGCTGCGCCTTCTTACCTATTCCAAATAAGAAGAGCTTTTTGGATTTTGGGAAAAAAGAAGAAATAACTTCACTGACAATTACATATTTTTTATTTTGTCAGAAGAATCCTCCAAATATGTTGGTCTTACATTAGTTTCAATAACAAGTGTGAAAATGGGATAAATGGCCAACAACAAATGTTTATTATTGTCAAGCACATGAAATATCTTTAAACATTCAAGCTCATGTGTGCCTTATAAATACTACTAGAAGAAACCCATAATTAACAGAATGTGAAGACAGCAACAATCCAATTGAACTTGAACTCTTTAATAATTGAAGATAAGGAGAAGAAAAATTAGAGTGTGCCTGCATGATTTAAGTGCTTAGTTTATTCTTAATGAAGATACACATGATTAAGAGGATATACCAACATTTACATGCTTACTTACCTTCTCTGTAATCCAAGCAGCGAATAACCACAGTGTGGCTGTTCAATTTCATATATCTATTTACTTAGAAGTTGCACAAAGTTTTCAAAGCAGTCAAAATAAAATAGTTCCACTCTTTCCTCTGCCCAGAAGCAGAGTTTTAGTTTGTTTGAAACATTGACAGTTTTTTGGTTTTCCGTCTCTATTTGCTGTCTCTGAGGATGTGGGAGATGCTTCTACTGATTGGTCATTTTGGGTACAGGGAAGAGCTTGGATTACCCGAGCTTCAAAGAGTCGGTCATCGGCATGGAAAGTGAGTGATAAACGCCCAGGTATGTAGACTTTCTGTTTACTGATTAAATCCATTTGCTATTTTTTATTGATAAATTTTTATATTGGTTCACTGTTATTGTGTGGTGTTTATCTTTTCTTCCTTTTTAGGCTATAATGCCAGTGATTCTGATTCTGATGACACTGTGGAGGACGCAAAGCAAAATTGAAGCTCTTTTCATGGGTTAAACAGGCTATGGCTTTGTAAGTTCCATTGCATTCATTTTAACAATAAAAAGAGGGTCCATTGAATTCGTTTCTTTCACTTTTATTGTATAATTTATTGTTCTATTTTTGATCTAAGTTGTTTGAAAGTTGTTGCACTTGCTAGGATATTGAACTCTGTATGTAGTAGTGTATGACAATGCCACTCTATCTAGATTCTTTGTTTTCTTCTTTAGCAGCACGTGTTTCTGTGACATTACGGGTCTGCTAAAGATCATAGAGTTAAGTTGTTTTATCTTGCGTACAAAATATCTCTATGATTTGAGAGTTTTTACAGCGTATGTGGGGTTGATGTATATTATTTTTCGGGGTGTATATGAAGATGTTTATTAATATTGAACTAAGATGGTCTCAACTTACATGCAATTGTAAATACATCAAAACTTTAGTATGGGAATTATTTTTTGCACCATAAGTATAAATGGAAGAAAAACGAACTTTTAAGCCCTCCTTATGTGCTTTTCCAATGACAACATACCAGTGAAATTCCACAGGTGGAGGGAGGCTGGAGTGTACACAGAAATTCCACAGGTGGAGGGAGGGTGGAGTGTACACAGACCTTACCTCTACCTCATGGAGGCGTTACACACTTTTCCATACCTTCAAAAATTATGCCGTTTCTTATTTCTTGTGGAATCAACCAAAAAATGCAAGAAGGAGCTACATTCCACGCTTCTTTCTTTCTGGAGTTCAGCTTTCTTGTCGAACTTGCGACAGCTTTTGCCACTGCCATAGGTTGTACCCATGATAAATTAAATATTGAATATGTTCCGTTTCAGAATTGCAATATAGCAGCTGATGATCCTTCCCTTGCTTTTTTACACAAGCAACATCAACTCACTACGATGCAATTTCACCCCATGAGTTATGTTGAAATTGGTAATGTTGTATTCCTAAACATACCTCAAAGCTGGAGACCCCATAAATATTGAACCAGAAAAACTAAATACAAAAGAGAAGTTACAGTGAACCTAATAGATCAATTATCTGTTCTACTTCATCTATACATTCCTCTTTACACCAAAACTCATAGGATATAATATCTTTTTCAAAAAAACTCAATAGGATATAATACAATTTCGTTTAACTTTCTGAATGCAAGCTGGGATTGTTCTCCACCACTTCTTTTGACTCTTGTTTCCTCCTCTCCTAATCCATCAACTCAACAGATCTGCAACATGTTTTGGCGTTGTCCATTTTGTTTGTGAGACTTGAGAATAGGGACCAAATTTGTGCAGTTATCTTGCAGTGCAGAAGCAGATGGCTATTAGTTTCTTCTGCTTTATTACATAAGAAGCATCTAGATACTATTTGGAACCCCCTTCTTTTCAGAATTTCCTGTGCAAGGCATGCTTTCCTGGTCACCAGCCAAGAAAAGCATTTAACCTTAGTTGGTGCCAAACTTTTTCAGATCTGCTTCCATGGTTCTATCCCACATCCTGGCTGCTCCCTTCTTTTTTTTGTAGATTCAGTTCACAGAGAATTTTACCATCATTAACTTGTTTCCATATGATTGTGTCAGGGGTTGGAGTAGTGCCTTTTAAGCTGTTGATTTCTTGTAAGAGTTGAGCCAATCTATCCACTTCCAATCATTCAAATATCTCCTGAAGGAGATGTCCCACCCATGATTGGACCAATTATCAGCCCCAGGATTGGTGCAAAAAGAGAATAGGTTAGGATAGGAGTTCTTCAATGCCATCTGTCCTTTCCATATATCTTCCCAAAAAAGAATTTTGTTTCCATTGCGTACCTTACAAGTGACATTATCTGAGAATTTTGGCTCACAAAGCCTTTATTGATCTCCAAACTGGGACACCTGAAGTGTTGGTGACAGTATTGGTGCACCATGGACTGTTCTTCCCATACTTGTTTTGAATGACCTCTTTCCATAATGTTTGATGTTCTCCCTCATATCTCCATATCCATTTCATTATCAAGCATTCCGCGTTTTCAGGATTCTTATACCAAGACCACCTGAAATCTTGTTAAGCTGAGCAACTTTCCAGTTTACTAAGTGGAAACCTTCCCCCTCCCCCCCGCCTTATTTCCTAGCTATAAGAAGTCCCTTCTCAGTTTATCTAGTTTCTGCACCACTTCAGATGGTATGAGAAATAAGGCTATAACATAAGTTGGCAAGGAATCTAACACAACATTTATTGAAATTAGTCTGCCCCCTAGTGAAAAATATTGAGACTTCCACTTAGCTAGCTTTTTCTGTGTCTTTTCAGCTACCTCATCCCATATTTCCAGATCTTTGTGTTTATTTCCCAAGGGTATGCCAAGTTAACTGTTGGCAGCTGATCTGTTTAGCCCCTGCATCTTTGGAATAGGCTGCTTTTCTTCCCATCCACACACAAACCAAACTACTTCAAAGGTTACAAGAATCACCCTGATGTAGCTAATTTGTTCTGCTTTGGCTTCACAAAAAATTACAGTAGCAGATGATAGATTTCCAAATTCTCACCTCACCTGATGCTAAGCTTGAAACCTTTCAACAACCTATTTTTAATTATTCTTTTTTAAACTGGTAACTTTGTATATATTGATAGAAACAGATCAGTACATGGGCTGTACTAGGGCCATATTTACGAGTAGATCCAGATCCTATGATCCTATGTCTATAATGAATCTAAAACATCAATAATAGATACAAGATCATTAGACCAAATCTGATTACACCAAAAGCAATCAAGATACAATTCAATTTGATCTGTTCTATACTGTTCTTTATGTTATCAAAAAACCTAGCATTTCTCTCCTTCTAGATTGTCCACCATATGCTGGCTGGTATGATTCTCCACTTACTTCTGCTTCTTGCCTGAACCCAGCTTCTTCCCAGCTTTGAAGGAGATTGACAACAACAACACATTTGAAGAGAATAAATTAGGATAGGAGTTCTTAATTACATACCCAAAAAGATTGACAACAACACATTGGAAATCCATCAGGTCCTGGTGCTTTGTCACTTGCACATAATCTGATACATTCAAGAACTTCTTCGTCTTCAAACTGTCTTTGTAACCATTCCGGGCATTCCTGCTCCTCTCTGCTTATGCCTTTGATCCGTTGAAGATTCAAGTCTGGCCTCCAAGTCATTGTTCCCTTGTAAAGAGTCTGATAGAAGTTCTGAATTTTTCTTCTTTATAGATTCTGGATCAGAGATGGTTGCCCCATCATCACCTGAAGTGTCAATAGAGTCAAGTCTCTTATGCACTGTAGCAATTCTGTGAAAATATTTGGTATTCTTATCCCCACTTTTCAACCATTGTACTCGAGGCCTCTTCCTCAATGCTATTCCTCATTCTCTGTTACCTTAGACTCCAT
Organism: Solanum acaule; assembly: GCA_036250505.1. Lineage (NCBI taxonomy): Eukaryota > Viridiplantae > Streptophyta > Magnoliopsida > Solanales > Solanaceae > Solanum > Solanum acaule. The sequence goes on along the minus strand of JAJOOR010002256.1, from coordinate 64,839 downwards.
ACCCAAATGAGCTTTTTGAAGAAGCTCATCATTAGTAAGTGATCTATGCTCCAGGATGCTTTCCAGACTAGAGAGTTGATTGAGAACTATTGTGTTGCCCTCAAACAAGGGATGCGTGTTCCACCCTTCCAACCTCATTTTGATTCTCTGTATGACTGTATCACTGGTAGTCTTAGTTCAGTGTACTATAATTTTCCTTCCGGAGATAGGCCCATATATTATGATATATATGTAGCCGGGATGTTAGCCAACTTACACAAGCTTATGTTAATTCTGGTGTGTTTTTTTACTTCTCCAACCAGTAACAATTCTGCATTTTCCAGGCTTACATGTAGTTCTGATACAGCTTTAAATCACATCATGATCTGCATGTGAATCATACCTGTCTTATCTGTGCCTTAGAAGACACCTGCTATTGAAGACTGAAATAGAGGTGTCTTTTCGTTCTACCACTGTTTACCTCACTGCCACTCAAGAAACCTCTATCTATGGATTGTTCCACCTATCTATCAATGATGACAATAGGTCTATTTCATCTACTCTAATCAATCAATAAAATCTGTATTACAGTTGCTAATTAGCTGGAGTCGGCTATATGAATCATCTGTATTCATCTATCCAACTTTATTTAACATATTAAGGGTGTTTGTATTGGCTTCTTAAAAGTGACTTATAAGTTAAAAGTCAAAAGTCATAAGTTGGGAACACCCAATTTTTGACTTTTGGCTTTTTTTGGGGTACTTTTATAGTTTTAAAAAAGTGCTTAAAAACATTTTTTGTGTTATCCAAACACTTCCAAAACCAAAAAATAGTTTAAAAGCCAAAAGTCACTAAAAATAAGTCAATCCAAACACCCACTTAATATTTGTCTTTCAAGGCAGTTTGGGTTCTCTAAAATTAGAATTCTCTAAATCTTACACTTGCCCCTACTCAAACATACAGTTTAAACCAGAATAAAAAGATTCTTGGCAGACATATGGTCGAATGCAAATCTAGAGAATCTCGTAGTGGATAATCAATGATATTTTCTCCTCTTATATTTTTCCCCAAGTTCTTCCTGAAAAGGATGTATAATCAGAAATTCCAATGCAATTGTCATCGACCTTTTTGATGTTAATTAGTAATGCTGGTGTATCACATCTCATTCTAGAGCCTATTATCTCATTAGCAAGTATACTTGCATCCAGAGTTACTCTCCTTCACAAAAGAGCATTCTGATTGCTAGATATGGCTTATATCCATTACCGACCTCAATTTTACCGACCTGCCACAATCTTCTACATCCCTACCAGAGTTCTAAGTTGAAAATCTTTACTATACCCCCCCCTCCCTCCCTGGAATCACGATTATATGAGTAACTAAAGCTTCTATCTCTCCAAGGGTGACAGATTTTGAAAGATTCTTTTATGAGGTATAGTATTTGTGAGGGTGCTAGATTCAAGATGAAAAAATATCTAATCGTCCCCACTCTATCTAATTTGGTGAAGACTCTCGATGATCTCGGGAAAACCACTAACTTTCAAGGTGAACACATAAAATAACTACAACATATGTGGTAGAGCAATTAAAACAAGGGCGTCCTCTCACAGTTTTTATCTAATGGATCTTTCCATTCAAATACTCTTTTTGAGAGTTAACGATATTTATCAAATCTGTTCCTATCTAACGGAGTTCTATGGAATCAAATGACGAAGATATTGTTGAGCAAAAATGGATATTCAGGAGGAATGAAAATAGGATTCATGTAAAAAAAGATTCCCCATTCTGTACCCGGAAGGATATGTGGCCATGAAAGAGGGAATAAGGAACCATATTGGTGGAAGTGATCCTTGCACTTCATTGCATCATTGTTTACCATGTCCCAATCATATTTGGAAAATGTATAACTGAGACTATTTGGTCGAAGTGCTTTATCACCCGGGCAATCTCTACACCATGTTAGATATCGTTATTAGAACTCAAAGTTTTTTCTCAAAAGACTTAAAAGTGTTTTTTTAAAATTCTCCCTTCAAGATCTTCTCTTCATGGCTAATACTCTGCAATTCAACACCTCCATTCCTCGCCTCAACACTTCCTTTTCCTATATAATGTCTGTATGTAAATATCGTAGAATCTTTTCCCTAACTTGATTATCCTCATGAACACCTGTCCATTTATTTTATTTTATTTTATATATTTTCAAGGAAGCTATATCTTTTAATGAGCAGTGGGTGTGCAAGAGAAGAACTTGATATTGTTATCTCACTTTTCAACCAATTTACGTTGGAACTTTTTCGAGCAACATCTTTCCTAGGCTCTTGATTTCTTTTTTTGTTGTTGTTGAGCAGGCAACATATGCAGTATAAACAAAAGAACTGCTCCAAGAAATTAGTCCAGTAATAATTACAAGTAGTAGTCAAAATGAGGGTATTCATGAATACACCAATAGTAAAAAGTGCTAAACAATTCATCTTTATATTTGGGAAAGGATTGCTCTTGTCTTCAAAGCATCTCTATTTTCTCTCCTTCCAGATTGTCCGCTATATGCAAGCTGGGACAATCTTTTATTTCTCCGTGTCCTGAAAGATTACCATCTCTGTTCTAGCAAAGCTAAAACTTCCTGTGTACTCCTTGACATAGTCCACTTGATTCCCCTCAAGTTGATGACGATCTGCCATAATTGATCCGTCACTTTACAGTGAAAACTGAGATTGTTTACTGTCTCTGGCTCTGCTTCCTCACCACACCAAGAATAGCTGGAACAGAAGAGCCCTTTCAATAAGCGTATCTTGAGTTAAGACAGCTTGTCTTGCCAATAACAATGTGAAGCATGCTACCTTTTATGGGATTTTGACTTTCGATATCATCTTCAAGGCCAACACCCACCTTGTGAATAGGTGCTCTGGAAACAGTTATAAACAGATGTAACAGAGAATCCTCCCAGCTAGTCTTTCATCTAATTAAGCTGTCTTCATTTGTGGTGAGATCTTGGACCTGTTCCTGAGTCTTGTAGAATTTTTTCAATCTATTAACTTCCCAATCGTTAAGAAGTCTTCTGAAATTGAAATTCCTTGGGGTTGTCCCTTATCTCCGTAACTGTGAAATTCTTCTGCTGGCTCAAAAAGTGAAGGTCAGGAAATAGAGACTTCAAAGAGTGTTGCCCAGACCAGATATCATCCCAGAATAAGGTCTTCCTTGCCTACTACTTTAATCTTGGAATTTTTGATAATTTTGGGCTACAGATTCCTAATTGATCTCCATAAGCCAACACCATCTGGACTCTGGAGTCATAGGTGCCTTGGTGGTGGTCCAGTAACCATCCATCCCATACCTTGTTATAATAGTTTCTTTCCATAGAGATTGTTCCACAGTTGCAAATTTTCCATAACCATTTTGATAGGAGGCTATAGATTCGTGATTTCAGATTTCTTATTCCCATTCCACCTTCCTCCTTGCAAGTTTTAATAGATTCCCACTTTACTAAGTGAATCTTCCTGTTCTCACAATTTCAGAGAAAATTCCTTCTGATTGCATCCAGTTTCTTGATAACATGCCAGTATTCATTGGCATGGGGAATAAGGACATCATATAAGTTGGCATTGTTGATTAAAGTCAATCTACCTCCAAAAGAGTGATATTGACTCTTCCAATAGACAAGTTTCCACACTTCTCTAGGATAGTTCCAAATACTTTGACTTACTCTTAGCACGCATGGGCATGCCAAGGTAAGTAGTAGGCAGTTTTCCTATCTCCCTCCCAAAAATTTTGGCGAATCTGTTAATTACTTGAACCTCATTAATTGGGTAAACAAGACTTTTCCCCTAGTTGACATGAAGTCCAGAAATAGCTTCAAACAAAATGAATGTAACTCTCAAATGTTTCATTTGGTCACTAGTTGCATCACAAAACACCAATGTATCATTAGCATATTGAAGGTGGGAAATAGACAGATCAAGACCGTCTCCAGGCATAACATTTAAACCTCTGATCCAATTATTAACCTGAGCTGTTCCCAACATTTCATTAGACCTTCCATTGCCAAAATAAAGAGAAAAGGGGAGAGAGGATCCCCTTGTCTGAGGCCTCTCTTAGAAGAGAAAAAACCAGATGGTGAACCATTGATCAAGATTGAGAAATTTACTGCTTACAGCAGAACTTTATCCAATTAATCCGTCTATTACCATAGCCCTTCTTCTCTAATGTCCTCCATAAGAATTCCTAGTTAAGATGATCATAAGTCTTCTCATCTTAACTTACATAAGATGCCAGGGGCCTTTGTAATTTTTCTCCTATCCACACATTCATTAGCTACTAAAATGACATACACGGATGAATGCCAGCTGCTGGCTGTCCACCAGCTTTGACACTACCTTCTTGAGTTTTTCAGTCAGGATTTTTGAGATAATTTTATAAATGTTCTCTATCAGTAGGTCTAAAATCCTTCAACTCTTTAGCCCCCACATTTTTGGTATCAATACAATGAAAGTAGCATTGGAACTTTTTTCGAAGTAACCTTGGTCATACAATTCTAAACAAGAGCGACCACTTCACTACTCATCACCTCCCAACTGTGAATAAAGAATGCCATAGAGAAGCCATCAGGGCAAGGGCCTTGTCCCCAGCACATGCCTTTACACAGTCTTTAATTTCCTGTTCCCCAAATTGACTGAAGCATATTATTATCGTCCTCATTGATCATAGGCTCTGCATTGGTATTATAGAGTGGTCTCCATGCCTTTGTTTCTGTGTAAAGATTGTGGTAAAACTTGATAGTCTCCTTTGATCTCTGAGGGTTCATCTAAGGTAGTTTCTTTACTAACCAACCTATCAATGTTATTAAACCTTCTATGACAGTTTGCAGTTCTATGAAATAATTTGGTGTTTTTGTCCCCTTCTTTAAGCCACAATGCCCTTAATCTTTATCTCCAGACCACTTCCTCCTGTTTTGCGTTTTCCTCGAGCTCCACTGTCAGGGCAGCCCTTATGTAAGCCTCATCATCTATCAGTAACCTTTGGTCTTGAATCTCTTAAAGATATGGTTCATTACTCTCATGGAACTAGATGCATTAGTTAACTCAAAATGCACCACTAACCATCATATAAACCACACTTGGCCTTAAAAGCAGTTTTCCATTCATCACGGGGATTCATTATAATTTGATGGTAACTATTCTCCAAATTAATTTTGGAAAAGACTTTAGAACCATGCCATTGATGATGGATCTAACATATTATAAGACGAAGAATAAGATGACGATACTTTACCATTATTTTATTCATGGCGCGACCGTCCCCACACATCCTCCAAGTTCCATCCTTTGCATCAATTGGTAATACATAATATATAATATGTACTCATGTTCCTTTTTTTTTCCAAACATTTTTCAAAAAGCTCCTCAACTTGTCTTTGCAGTTCCTTTGTTTCTTCAGGATTGCTCCTACGAGTAGAGGCCTATTTGGAATTTGAGATACTGTCACAGATTCAATTTGATGTTCTATTCCTCTTAAAGGTGGTAAATCCTTAGGAAATACATTTTCAAAATCATACAAAAGATTGGAAATAGAAGTAGGTAAAGAAAGAAGTTAGTTCATTAGAATCAAACAAATCTCTACATGTAAGGAGTATTTGGACTACCCTCTTTTCTTACACTCAAATCATTCTGATTATTATATATAGATTTTTTATTTTTTGGTTCCTATATTTTTGCCCAACCCCCTTGTTTCTTTTCTCTCTTGTTGCTGCCTCTTTCCTGGTTGTTTTATTTTTTCTCGGCCCTCTTTTTTTTCTTTTTTCGTTTCATCAAGCTCACCTTTTATCTCTCCCGCTTGTTTTCGCACTGTTCCTTCCATCTTGTTGATCTCGACAAATTTGGGATGGAATTAAAGTAGCTGGTGTATATTTCTCTTTAAATTGATGGGTTTTGAACAAATTAGAGGACTTTATGTTTGTTGTTTTCTGGTGTTGCGTTTTTAGAATGTTTAAAAGATAGGTTCTCAAGTGTGTCGTTCCCTTTATGCTTAAAAACTATTTATGCTTCCTATGTTGCTAAATTATTTGTAAAAGAAGTTAAATTGCATGTTACACCTCGAACTATTGCTAGTGATAGGGATGGGAAGTTGTTGAGCCACTTTTGATGTGTATTTTGGTGGTAATTGGCCACTAAGTTATTTTCTACTCCCTCTGTCCCATATTAGTTGTCCTCCTTACTATAAATAGTTGTCCCAAATTACTGAAGTGGACAACTAATATGGGATGGAGGGAGCACTACTTATCATGCACAATCTTCGTGCTCCATTAAGCACATATCACACAAACATACTTATCTGAAAGAAATCGAAAAAGTATATGCCACGCATTACACAGAGATTGCGTGCTTGAGTTTGTTTGATCTGATTGCATATATTTGACCTTTTCCCCTACATTTATAGAAAGTTTTTGTTAATTTTATTTAATAATAGCAACTATATCACCATACAATATGATTCACCATGTGGTGTTCAACAATAAAATGCAACTTTGATTATGTGTGGATCCACAGATAATTTATTTGTTTTGAATGAATCCCCCCACTAAACCTAACCTGCGACCCACCAAACTAAAACCTAAACCAAATACGTAAGTGTATATGTTAAAGGCTTTAGATAAAGTTGCTTGAAAGGGATTTAAGATGGAACAAACTGAACAATTTTGTCCTTCTGCTAGAGATTCATTTATAAGTGTGGCTATCTTTTGCTCCACCACTTGTGACAATTTTTCTGTGTTGATAAAGTAAGAGACTAATTTGCTCATTTGCAATTTTAGTCGAGTCCACACTAGTTTCTCAATGTCTTTTGATTCATTTTATGCATCTCCAGTTTACTCACTCATTGGAAAGCAAATTGAGTAGGTTTTGATTTTTGGGTATTTATGAGATTGTTGCTTTACTGAGTAAAACATGAGCGTTTTTAGCGCTTGCTTTTTCCATCTTTGTGATATCTGTTGTCATTCTTTGTTTGGGTAACTCCCGTTTGTGAAGTATCATTTATGAGTCTCCATCAAGTAATGACATGAGCGTTTGTGTACTGTAGCCTCTTTTCTTTTATGGTAGTCTTTTTTGGGGTTGATGAGGGGACTCTGGTTGCTTATCCAATCATCTCAGTAGAAATGGAGCAAAATGTTAAATTGTACTCGCATGTTTTAGCATCCTTTTCAAATTCCTTCTGCCTATGGGTACACCATAATTTTCATGGCTGGAACTTTATATCCTACAATACACTAATTATAATTTGTTTTATGCAGTGTATTTTTGTGCTATGCATATGCAAGCCGTCAGTACCTTGCAGTTTGGTAACAGACATTCAACTGGACCTGCTGTTCTAATCTCCATGATTTTTTTTTTTCATTTGAAGTACTCCATGTCCATAGTTCTGACTGGACTGTTAGCAAATCACATTATTTTTCATTAGTTTTGATTTTTTCTGTGTCATGGTGGTTTGATCTTGTAATTCTGGCTTAACTGGGAAGAAAACTGAAAAAAGGTGATTATTAGATCGTCAAGCCAACTTCAGTGGATTTTGCCTTTCAAGTCATGATGTTTGGTTGAATGGACTCTTGAAACCTCAAGTTACTTTTTCTGTTGTTGCATGATAGAGAGTTGTCCATTTGCAGCAAACATGGGTATATTTTGTAGTTTATCTTGAAAGAGGAACCTAAGTTAGGTTGCTTAACTGTGAAATGACGAAAATAAAAAAGAGGAAGAGGAAAACGTTTAGATGGTAATAGATATAGGAGCACCTGAGAAATAAATATACATATACAAGAAGGAATGCCCAAGTACACACTACATTTGGCTTCCTTGGAGTTAAATTACTAGGAGACGCTTCTACATTGCACCTCCTCTATATCAACACGATTTGACAATTGAATATAACATTACTGTGGCTTTCTTATGTGTTGGGGCAACCATGGCTCTGTTGAATTAGTTATTCACGAACGTTGGTTTTCACGTTTCTGTTTCCTCCACTCCCATGGCATTTCAGGATTTCTGGCTGCCCACAAGCCAATTCGTTTTGCTCGAGCTTCTTTTTCCCACTAAACCATAGAAAAAAATATATTAAGAAACATTGTGTTGGCAACTCTATGGCGACATAAAAATGCAGATTACCTTATCTAACTCTGGACGCTTGTCATACGCGGTATAGTGCCAGGCCAAGCCCTTCTTTAACATCACTTCCTACTTGAGAAGCCAACTTAGAACTGGAAGAGCCTAAATTGAATAACTGGGAGAAGAAAGAATGGTATTGATTTCAATACCTGTGCAAATATGCCATTGCAGTATATATCCCCTACACAGCGGCCATAGCGATCCTCATAAAAAACTAAGACCCTTAAACTCTTACCCTGGAGAACTTTTGTCAGTTCTTCCTTTGCCTCTTTACCATATGGCATTGCACTTTCTGGTGCATCTATCCCCCTGATTTCTTCTTCATTCGTTATTTACCAATTTGACATATATCGCAGAACTATATATAGAAAAAATAAAAAATCCAAGTGTCTTAATACCTTAATCTGATCCTATATTTTCGAGCAAGAACTTCCTCTTGGTTCACTGGTATTGACCTGTGACAGAATCTCAATGAATTGGGTGAATGAAAGTTTAAAAAGAGACAAAAGGCATGCTTGATGCAACTTACCTATATCCTGAATCTATTATCTGTTTGTGCAGTTGATCTGCTTTTGCATAATTTTTCTGAGCCCGTGCTTTTGATCTTTGAATAGCTGCATTTTGCACGTCTCTTGGGAGACACGATGCCTCTCTAGGATCTGTTGTACTAACATATACAGTTACTGTATCTCCGTCTGCCACAGCCTTTGCATCCACCTAGCACATACATTCTACGAGTATTACAACACTAATTTGAACATTCAGAGGCTAAGCAAGTTTCGATATTCTTACAGGGAGAGTATGCAATTCAAACTTGAGTCCTTGTTGGTGTGATGGAGGAGTGCCATCACTAGTTAGTTCTACTAAGGAGTGAGGAAGAGGAAGACCATAGAAAGCCAGTAACCCCTGAAATCAATTTTACTAGACATTATAACAAGTTGTGAGTGTTATGGAAATTTAGTACAAAGTTACAAACCTCAACATCAGCTTTCTGATGTCTCTTCAAGGTCTGAATGACAAGCCTTGAAGCTTCTTCAGGTGTTTTAGGAGGAGGCTTTGTTTCTCTCCATGCATCTGAAAGTTTCTTATACCTTCATTTATCACCAAAAATGTACAAGTCAGGAAATTAAAGCAATCTTAAAGATCAACAGCTACTACTCCCAATTCTCTAAAGTTTTACCAGTTAGATTGTGCCTTCTTCGATGATACAACATGCTTACTCAGTCCTTGAGGAACCTAAAGAAAAAATTGAAAAACCCAGATCTTAAAATTTGGTTGAAAAAATCTAAAGTCTTGGACCTCAATATTTGTATCAATTACCTGAGAGTTGATTTCAAAGTTGTAGAGATCGTGTGCTAAAGCGGAAACGCCGGGATGATGGGTGAGGGAATCAGAGTCTGCTGATGGTTTGCAGCAATTAGCATACAAGGATCTTAGAGCGTTTCCCATTCTTCGGATCTAAATTATTCCCAAACAGAGAGGAAATAAATTATTATTTTAGCTTTTAGGTTAGAAGAAGAAGAAGATGGTAAAGAATCTTTTGTTAGATTGAAGCTGCGATCAAATTTAGGAACCAATCAGGAAAAGTAGGTAACGTATTCTGTTTTAAGGATACGTAGTATCTACACTTCAAAATCTGATGTGCCCCTCATTTATGGGTCAACGCCTCAACGGTCCTTCCATTTTGCAACATTTCGTGTCCTCACGCGTATATCTTGTCAATTTTAATTGTATAATATGCACTGTAATTTCAATGTTACATCATGCATCCCGGCGGACCTATATTGGTTCAAACGGGTTTAGATGTTGGGAAAAGGGCCAATGTATCCTCAACTTTATCATTTAAGGTTGATATACTTTTGTTATAAAAGTGACCTATATATACTCATTTCTCTAATCGAAGTGAGAAAAGTAATTTATAATTAAAAAATTTACTTAAAAAAATGTTCATTGAGTGGTAGTAGGCATTTGGACATGTGATTTCATATCACGATATGAAATTAACGTTTGGACATGTTGATTTGAGATTTTTCAAATGCAAAAATTATCTCACACATTTATATTTTGTAAAATTAACCCACATTTATATCTGACGAAATGGTCGGATAGACCCATGTACTTGTCCGAGTCTGTATTATGGACCCTTTTACTTAAGGAAAAATTACTTGGATGGGTACCGTTTAATATATAATTACTAATTTTAGCGATACTTTTTATTTATTACCATTTATAGCAATACATAACAATACTATGTTAAATCTGTAATATGTATTAAAAGTGAATTATGTATGCAATATATATGTATTATAATTGTTTTAAAAATATATTATGCTTGTTTGGTAAGAAATTGACACATTGTATTATAAGTGTATTAAAATGTGTGATAAATGTATTATCCATCAATAAAATTTGTATTATATGTGAATAATAAATTGTTCTTTGTAATATGTATTAAAACTGTATTATAAATGTATTAAAAGTGATCAAGTAAAAAAAATATGTTATTGCTGTAAATGGTAAATATTTTTTAAATATAGTATATTTATGTAAGTTTCCCCTTACTTAACTCCTTACCAACTGAACCCTTAAACTTAATCAAAACAAGATTTTTAAATAAATCCGCTTTTAAATAGTGAAGGTGTGGAATAGATCGTCATGATAGTTTAAGCGTGTAACTGACTTTTCGGGACAAGTTCAAGGGGACTCAATGTCTTTTCCCTTTATTATTACTTCAAATCAATTTCTACTTTACCATTTATATTCACCAAGTTCATTATTTTTTTATCAAATTTATACCAATTAATTGACCAACAAATGGCTCAAAGTCACAATGTTGGTTCGTTTTCTCAATCATATGAATGAGAAATGCAACTTTAACGTGAGAAGATTGTTCGTACTATAAGGGATGACTATATTAAAGACTAGTACATCACAAGTTATATATGTTTAATTTTTCTTATTGAATTAAAGATTGATTAATAAATATTATATTTTTTAAGAATATCTTTGTGATAGTGTTTTATGAAATTTTACAAACTTTTGCTTATTTGGTAAGATTGTATAAAGAATTAGGATAATTTTAATAATTTTACAACTTATGAGGTTTTTATGTTTATGAGAAAACATACAACATAGAAAGTCCAAATCGCATGTCCAAACAAAACTCCAAACTTCATTTCATGATTTCATATCATGATTTCATGTCGCATGGTGACACACACTCTTAATCATTCTCACACATTTTTTTTTACTTTTTTAATTCAACAACTAATTTGAATTTATTTTTTGATGGTCAAATTTATTTTCTTGTAAAATTTATTATAGATGCCGCATTTTTTTTTCCAAATATAACAACTAAATTACAATATAGTAGCAAAAAAGTTAATTTTAAAAATTTTACTCATTTTTTATTCATACTTCTTTCTTTTTATTTCTCTTATTCTTATACTGGGGAATGAAAGAGAAAATGAAACAAGAATAAGAAACTCAAATAATAATAATAATCAAATAAGTCAAAAAATAATTTATATGTGAAAAAGATCAAATATTTTTTTAAAAAATAAAAAAATAAATTTAAAATTAATTTTATAACTTTTGTAATGTAGGGGTATATATGAGCCACTTGTAATGGTAATGAGTATATGTGAGCCAATTTTATAAATGTAGGGGTATATATGAGTCACTTTTATAACAAGGGATATATCATCTCTAAATTACAAAGTTGAGGGGTATATCATACCCCATTCCCTATATAATACTTCTTCCTGGATTTGTATTCTGATGTAGTTACTCTTGAAATTCAGAGTTATATTGAGAATATTTGCGTATTCGTATTTTAGTGGAACGTCCTAGGCACACATTAGATGTGCTAGCAAAAAGGTGTGAAAGGTTAGTAAATTATGTGTAGATTGTCGAGGCTAAATTGATATATATATAGCTAAAAGGGCAAAACAACAAGATCAACACGACTGACAACACACATCTATACAACCCAAAGCCTATAAATCTCAAAGTAACATACTTGGCTAGGACTGGGCTCCAACCACCCATCAACTATCGACAACAAACAACTGACAAACATCTGAATCTGATTTTTAGAAGAGAGTGGAGCTCGACAATGCTAAAGAGAAGTTATCTCCCTGTCTGTCACGATATGTAGGCTAAGTGTAATGACTCCAAACCTAGAGCGTCAGTACAAAATAATGTGATGAAAAGAGAATTTTTGATGATAACAAAACATGAACCAGGTTCGTATATTTTGGCGGGAAACAAAACAATAACAAGAAGATGAGTTTGTCGTAAAACAACAATTCAAGTCCAAAGAGAAATCCTGTAATTTTACGGACGTATGAAAATAAAAATAAGGAAAGGTTTTCTTGTTTATGCAATAAAAATAATGAATGGTTTTCTCGTTTAGAAGTTGTCTTCAATACAAACAAGGAAAAAGGTGTACGAGTCCAAAAAGGAGAACTAATACTTCTCCTTGTAAAATCGGTCAAGTCAGTCTCTATAAAAGGACAAGGAGGAAGAAAGGAAAAAGGTATCTTTGTCAATTCACAATCAAGAAAGTTACAAAACGCAAATGCCAACTTATTCGAAAGGTTGAAAGGTGAAGAAAATAAGTTTTAGAATTAGGATTTCTTTTGTGTTTAGGGTTACATTGGTTTGATTTGAATCAGTTGATTAGAGTATTGTGTTAGAGTTGTAACAAGAAGTGAGTTTGACTTCTCGAAGAATAGAGTGTAGAGAGAATCATAGCAAGAAGTAGGTTTGACTTCTTGGTTAGTTGAGAAGATAGAAAGGTGTAACAAGAAGTGGGTTTGACTTCTTAGTTAGGAAGAGTTTAATTTATTGAGTATTGAATTGTAATCTTGAGTTGAGAATAAAGTTAATAAAACTGTTGTTTTTCCTTCCTTGAAGGAGGAAGGGTTTTACAATAAAATCTATGTTTTATTGTTTAGTTTAAATTCCCTAGGCAAACATACAAGAACACGATTCTTGCAATAAGGGGTAAGGTTTCTTCAATTGGTATCAGAGCAGGTCTTTTCATCAAAAGATTCACATTTTGAAAATAATCAATGGCAGTACCACCTAACCCTCAGGAAGGAGCTTCCCAAACTCGACCACCCTTGTTCAATGGAGAATATTATGGCTGGTGGAAGAATCACATGATGGATCATCTCATAGGAGAAAATCAAGACCTATGGGAGTTGTCTTGGACAAACTAACCATACCCATGAAGACAAAAATTGATGGAATCACCAAGGTACCAAAAGATAGAAAGGAATGTGACGTGGTGGATAAGCTAACTATCCAGAATAATGCCAAGGGTAAGAAGATTCTAATATGCGGTATAGGTCCAAATGAGTACAATTGGATCTCTTCATGCTAAGATGCCAAAGCAATATGGGAGACTCTGCAAACTGCTTATGAGGGAACAACCCAGGTAAAGAAGTCTAAGATTGATAACTTGAACAGGAAATATGAGTTGTTTCAAATGGAGGAAGGCGAAACAATACAAGACATGCACACCAGGTTCACTGCAATCATCAACGAAATGTACTCCTTCGGAGAAATAATCCCTAATGGAAAGGCAGTGAGAAAGCTCTTAAGCGTTCTCCCAGAGTCATGGGAAAGTAAAGTAGAGGCTATCACTAAGGCACATGATTTGGATGTACTAGCTATGGATGAACTCATAGAAAATCTCATCACCTATGAGCTAAAAAAATCAAGAAAAGTAAATCGGAGGAAAGAGAAAGGAGAAGAACATGGTTCTGAAGGCTACAACACCAGAAGATTTTGAGGATGGGAATATTGCACTAATGACCAAAAGGTTCTCCAGGATACTGAAAGGAGGACAAATCTTTCAAAAAAGAAATCCTCAGAAAATAACTGAAAAATTCGAGAGAACAGTATGCCATAAGTGTGGAAGTCTAGATCACTTTATCAAGTTTTTCCCCCTTTGGGCCCTGGAGCAAAAAAGAAGTAGCTTAGAAAAACAAAGGCTATAAAAAATGATAAATACGTTCCTACAAATAGACGAATGACCAATCAAGAAGCAGATCTCTCATGAAGAAAACATTTGCCGCGATAGTAAAACTATCAGAGGATGAGTTGAGGATGGTGAATCCAAAGATCTTTCATTACTTGCAATTGAGCAAATTGATAAATATGATTTTTTAGCATTGGTTGCCATAACTGAATGAGAAGGAGAAAGAAATATCTGCAAGTCACAAGAAACAATTCAAGCACTCATGGCTGGATCAAATTCTAAGGAAGATGAAGAAGAAGACATGCATGACAATGTAAGTCTCTATCACATTAAGGAAAATCTTAACTCTTATTCAAAAAGGGAACTAGAATCCCTACTGTACACTCTCATCAATGCATATCACACTACAAAAAATATGATATATAACTACAAAATTATTAGCTACGACATCAAATTCGTCACTAATTGTTCGCTTTTAGTGAAAAAATTTACTTTTCGTGCTTAAATATATGAGACACATACTTTTACTGACGAAATATAAAAATCCATAGCAAGGTTTTGTCCACTAAAGTTTCCCATCAAAAAATTAATTGGAGCCATTTGTTAAGTAGTGTTAGTCAGAAATTTAAAGTTATCCGTGACACATTATTTCGTCACTTATAATGTATCTAATTCATGACAAATTAATTTGTCTTAAAATTTATTAATTTTTGAACACAAAAAAATTTCATCTAAAAAATATGTTGTTACAATATCGACAAATTAGAGTTCGTAGTTAAATATTATAAGTTTTAGCTATAAAAATTTAGATTTAATTATGACATTTATTTTCGTCACTAATAATATAAATAATTGGTGACAAAGATTTTATTGTCTCTAATCAATCTATAATTAGTGTAAACAAAAAAATTGTCACAAAATATGTAAGGTGTTAAATAGTGATGACATAATTTGTAGTGAATAATTCAACTATTTGCTACGAAAAAAATTCATAGCTAAATACAATTTTTTTTTCTACAATTGTTCATAATTACAAGTGACAACTTACAAAAAGAATAATACAAGTGCTTCATAAGAAATAGACAGTGTCCATTCGTTATTTGGCAAGGGAAAATATTAAAACCAACGAATTCGATCGATTTTTTAAAAATGAAAAAGTTCAATTCATCAATTTTCTTAAATTACACAATTATAAAATGCATCATTTGAAAAATACAATTCAGGTTATAAGTACCGTGAGTGGGGTACGATTTTACCACTAGATCGCTAATATTTATTGGTTTAACACTTTTGTTTTTTATTTGATACACTGCACAGACTAAGTTGATCTATTTGCTTCTGTCTAAAAATATGTACATATTTAATAGTAATTCCACATACGTACGTAGAGCAACTATACATAGATAACATTGACTTACAAACTTAGACTTTGCAAAGGTGCGGAATATTTCATGAATTTCTATTAACTTTTTCCATCAGTTTGAAAATTGAAATAAACTAAAAAATGAAAGCACAAATGAAAGAAATGAACAACATATGATTTCAAATATATTACGATGAAGTACTATAGTTATGTGTATCATTTTTTTTTCTCAAAACAATTGATTTACTGATCGAATTGAATCGATTATTCAACTTTTTTTAAATAAAATCGAAAGTTTAATTTTATATAAATTTATAATTATACTGAATAATTTTTAAATTTTTTAAAAATAAATAAATAAAATGACAGAATCGTACTGGATATATTTAAAGATATTTTAAATAATATACAGTTTAATTAAAATATAATCTACATTTGAATGGATTGTGGGTGATAAATTTCATGCATTTGTGTATGTGTAAATAATCATATAATATATTATTTCTACAGAAGTTAAATTTGAAAGAAGCGAATGAAGTTAAAAATAAAATAAAAATGAGAGACAAGAGAGAGTTGATCGAATGGTAAGCACTCCTCACTTCCAACCTTAAGGTTGTGAGTTTGAGTCCCCAAGAGAGCATAATGTGGAGCTCTTGGGGAGCGGTTAAAAAAATTGAGATGGGAGATAATAGGGAAATTAACTTTTTTTATTAATAATAATAAATTTGTCCCTAATTCATACATTTAAGAACAAAATAATTTTTTTGTATATAAAATATAGTCATTAGTGAGTAATTAGATTTTGTTCAACTACGAAATACATATAACTTTAGAGACAATTGATGTCGTAACTGATTGAAGTAAAATAATTAGCGACGATATAATTTTGTCGGTAGTAATAACCTTTTTAGTGACAAAGCATACTATTAACTACAAAAAAATATACTTTTTACGACAAATAACTTTTTCACAAATGTTTAAGCATTTGGGGACAATTTTTCTTTTTTTTTGTAGTTAATATAATACTCTTGCAACGAAGCACTAAATCGTTTTTGTATACTTTTAGCGACACACATTTAGTGACGAATGATTGACGGATTATTTTTGTCTCAGAAGATTTTTAGTGATGAAATATGATTTATAAATGACGAAATTATTGGTCCCTGATAATCAAATTTGTTGTAGTGAGTTTTAGTGAATAAGTTGGTGAAATTTTGTGAGATAGGTCATGGTTTTCTCATCCCTTGAGCAAAGATGTTTCCACGTAAATATTCTTGCCTTTTACTTTGTTTGTTACTTTATGTTCTTTTTTCTATTGTGTCAAACGACCTGGTCCATTAACTTATGATGGACTCACACAAGCCCTCAGTCGGTATCAGAGCTTGAACTCTCTATAAGGCTAACACCAAAAGAGGATCCTACATGAGAAATGACTGCTCCACCAAACATGGAAGGAGGACAATCTACCACTCAACCATCCTATTTCAATGGCCAATACTATGGTTGGTGAAAAACAAGAATGTATAATTACATCATGGCTGAAGATAGTGAATAGTGGGATATTATCTTAGATGGTGCTCACATCCCTGTGAATGAGGTAAAGGAGGGAGAAGTCACTCGATTTGTTCCTAAAACTCAAAAGGAATACAATGAAGCCGATAGAAAGAATGTCGAAAGAACTACAAAACAAATAAATTATTGGTTTGTGGAATAAGACCAAATGAGTATAACACTGTCGGCGAGACTGTTAATGAGATATGAGACTTCTTGAGGACTCCTCATGAAGGAACCAATCAAGTGAAGGAATCTAGATGGACATTCTTACCACTTTATATGAGAACTTCACTATGAAAGAGGGTGAAATAATTCAAGAAATGCATACTAGGTTCACCTTTATTACAAATGGGTTACGTTGTTTAGGTGAAGCTATTCCCCTAAGTAAACAAGTTAGAAAAATTCTCAAAATTCATCTCAAATCTTTGGAGAGTAAAGTTGATGTTATCAATGAAGCAAAGGATCTGAAAAACCCTAGCCAAGGATGAGCTAATAAGAAATCTTAAAACTCATGAACTGAACAAACAACAAGATCATTTCAAGAAGGATGTGAAGAAGGATAAAACCTTGACCCTTAAACCTTGTAAGGTTATCACAATGAAAAAAATGAGGACATGGCATATCTGACTCATAGATTTCACAAGATTGTGAGAAAACATGGTGGGTTTGTAAAAACGGGAAACTCGAGCAAACATCAAAATGAAAATGATCTATTTCACAAGTGTGGAAAGCCAGGGCACTTTATCCGTGATTTCCCCATGCACAAAATGGAGTACAAAGACTATGTCAAAGCTGGAGGTGATAAGGATAAGGGAAGGGACCATGTCAAAGACAAGCTGAGAAAAAGAGTTGATGCTGACTATGTGATAAAGAAAGCTCTTGTCGTTTGGGGGAATTCTTCAAGTGATTCAGAGGAAGCTGAGCATCCAAAGGATGCATCTATGCTAACGGTAAAGGACGATGAAGATGTTTTTGATTCCATGTTTTCTTTTATGGCCAAGTTAGATGATGATGATGTTGATGAAGAGGTGACCCTTCTTGATTTTAAGCAAAATTTGAATGTATACTCCATTAAGAAATTGAGAAGTCTTGCCAATGTTATTGACTCGATTCATGAGTTTACCACTGAAAAGGAATTTTTGAACAACAATCTAAACATCTTTCAAAATGAGAAAGTGTCCCTAATTACCCAGATGGTTGAAAGTGATGAAATGATTATGGTACTAGATGCTGAAAATCTAAAGCTAAAGGAGAAGTTAAAAAGGATCCCTGAGTCTAGTAATAAGGAAAATAGTGAGGTTAGTAGTTTAGAGTTAGAACTTAAGAATAGTCTAAAAATTATTAAATTGGAGTTGGCTATATCTATAGAGAGAAACATACATTTAGAAGAGGACATGGTCTGAGTTAGAGAAAAACTAAACATAACCGCTCAAATGAGCTACCTCCTCTAAAATGTTATCAAATCTTACTAGTCAAGAACACAGAAGTGAAAAGGGACTGGGATATCTGAAGGTATATCCTCTTATGAACCTCATAAAAAATATGTCATCGTGTCTGATAATTTGTTGTGTGTTCATTGTGGTCGTAATAATCATCTTAAGAAAGATTATGAAGACTAAAAAATAACTGAAGAGAACGTCTCTAAGTACTCCAAAGTAAGGAAACATATGAGAGGGGGACCTGGTCCTAGCCCAAAACTGAAGAAAACTAAATTGCCTTTTAGGACTAAAAAGTCATTGATTACTCTATTATTTGTGTATCGGCAGCTCAAACTTAAATGAATTCTCAAAGCTTATAAGTAATTTTTCATGCATGTGATAGGAGGGGGATACCGTCAATCCTGGTTTATGAATTGCACCTACTCAAAAACATTGGAAAAACTGAAAACTTTCTCTCACTTGAGATACTTCAAGGTGGAGGTATCTCTTTTGGTAATGGGAAAAAAATAAACATTCTAGGTGTGGGAAAAATTGAAAGATCACTCGTACACTCAATTCAAGATGTGTACTATGTGGGTGGATTAAAATACAGGCTACTCAGTGTCTCTCAAATATGTGACAAGGGAAATGGATTAAAATTCTGATAAGATAGATGCATTGTAACAAGTATGATATCTAGGAATGTGATTTTGACCACTCAAAAGTGCAAAAATATGTATGTAGTTGCCTTTGGACACTACTTATGGAGACAATATTACATGCCTTAGTGCTCAAAGTGAAAGTGTAAGATATATGACATAGAAGAATTGGTCATGTTAGCACCAGACTTCTGAATAAACTAGTGTCAAAGGATCTGGTCAAGAGATTACCCAAAATCAAATTTACAGATGTCAGAGTTTATAATGCCTATGTTAGGTACAAGCATACGAGGTCCATTTAAGCAAAAGAAGCAAGTTAGCACTACCAAACCCTTACAACTATTTCATATGGATCTTTGTTGGACCTTTAAATTTCAAAGAAAAGGAGGAAAAAAGTATATCTTTGTGATCGTAGATAACTTTTCAACATTTACATGGACTATGTTTCTGAAGTCCAAGGAAGAAACATATCATGTGTTGATGGTCTTTGCTAAAATGATTCAAGTGAAGCTGAATTGCTGAATTGCAAGAATTAGGTCAGACCATGATGTTGAATTTGAAAATACAAGATCTTTCTATTGAACAAAATCGAGTGGTTAAACGGAAGAATAGAACATTGGTTGATATTGCTCAAACCATGTTGATTGACTCTGATAATTCTAACAACTTTTGGGTTTAGGTAGTAAATACTACTTGTCACGTTATCAATTGGTGTTTTATTAGATCAATCCTCAACAAGACCCCTTATTAACGGTCGAACAATCCAAATCCTAAACCGAGTTATCTTAAGACTTATGGATGCAACTGGTTTATTCTCAACAATGAAAAAGAAGATCTTGAAAAATTTGATCCCTAGAGTGATAAAGGGGTGTTCATGGGATATTCCTCAACGAACAAAACTTATAGAATATATAACAAAAGGACATTATGCATTGACAAAAATGCTTATGTCATTTTTTATGAAGATTGAAGATTTGAAGGGAAAAAATGATGCAAAATTAGAAAAGTGTAACATCCCGTCTTAGAAAGAGCTAGAATTAGAAAGAACTAAATTGGAAAGAGCCAATTTGAGAATTTTGCAAGTTATGCTTAAGTTATGAGTTTTGGGTCAACTTGAAACGACCATAACCTTCAGTACCTGATGATTTAGGTGGCCCATAAGATATCAAATGAAAGGTCTTTAAATCCTCTTTCCAATGCCACCAAGTTTGCTAAGTTTCGAGCTTGGATGAGGGAGATATGCCCGTTTGAAGTCAGACTGTCCAGTTAAGGAAATTTACCCGAATTAATGAAAGGTATTTTGGTATTTTCCTTACCCCTTTAGCTTTAAACGTTTTTAGTAAGGTTTTAGGGGTCTAAACTGATTTGGGTCAGATTTCACAATCCTAAATTACGCTTAGGGTTTCAGAAGAAAGTTCAAGAAGAGAAAAGAGGAGAAAAGGAAGAACGATCAAGATTTCTTGCGAATCGAGGATTTGTTTCACCAAATCGAGGTATATAAGCTTTCATAGTGTTGGGCTCGTTCACCCACACACAAATCATGTGATTTTTATCCATAATTTCATTCTTGAGGTTGAATCCTTTAAGTTCTTGAGGTTTTGTGCTTCGTTCTTTGATAGTGAAGTTCTTGTTGAGTTCTTGAGGTGAGAGTTGCGAATGAGCGTAGTTCCTATGTGGGTTTTCACCGAAAATGTTCTGGTTATGAGAATTCGTGTATTGGATATGAGTTGAATCGAGATTGGGGAAGAGAAGAAAAGATCAGGCAAATAATTGCGCCCAGCTCAGCGTCGCGGAGGTGCTTAGATTTTTAGTCCCCAAACAATTACCCCTTTCTGCATCGTGGAGAGGATACATAGTCTTTTGTCTCAAAAATTATTTCACGACCAAACAATTAATTTCATCTTCGCATCGCACCAGTGTTCTTTAATTTGGGTCTTCGCTCGTTCTTATGTTCACTTATCTTAACCTTCCTAAGCCATTGAGAGGTCCTACATTCCATAGCATAATTCTTGAATTCACATTTCAAATTCAAGATAAATTTAAGAGTAAAGTTCAAGGGAGTTCTTTCGAGTCATTCTGAGAAGTCTTTTATAAACTTTTTAAACTTGTTTTAAGACTTGAGTATGAGGATGAGTAGAGTAGAGTTGAGTTTCATTTTTCAAAATGAATATATGGGAACTAAGTATTCTTGAAGAATAAATGTTTTTACATTTAGAATGAGGAGAAACATCGATTTCCAAATGAGTTCATGAGGAGTTTTGAGTGCTATCTCTTTTAAGAGAACCTTTTGAGTAATAATCTCAAAGTTTGAGGATGAGGAAATGTTTTTAAAAATATGAGCTGAGTTATATTTTTGGAGTAGTATTGAGCACCGATATGAGGACGAGTACAAATTACTCAAAGTCCTCATAAACCATGTAACCAAAATGGGTAGAAAAGATCACACTTTTTAGATGATTCCTTATTGTTTTTTAGCATAGCTTAGTGGATCCACCTAGTTGAGGATGTCTTATTCTACGGCAAGGTATATGACAGTTCTGATAGCGTGGGCGAGATAATGTATCATCACATAGCTTATAGTGATGGTTGTCGGTTAAAGAATCTACCAAATTGAGTTATTTTGTATCTTTACATACAAACTGAGTTATTATTGTATTTTTTAATCCATTCAGTTGGTATCTACTGTTTTAAAATCTTTCTTTATAATGCATCTCTATTGTTGGTTTTATATTGAATTGAGTTGAGTATTTGTGAGTTTGAGTATCTTGAATACCTTTGTGTATCCTTGAGTATCCTTGAGTTGAGATGAGGTGAGTATGTTTCTTAAGTTCTAGTTCACGCATGTCATGTTTTAGTTTTCCCCTTACATGCTCATACATTCAATGTACTGATGCCATTTGGCATGCATATTTCATGATGCGGATACATGAGATCAAGGTCATCAACAGGCGATTCGTTGATACCATTTGCAGTTCCAGAGTTGTTTGTGAGCCTCGTTACTTCCGGAGGATTCCTCATTTATTTCTATTATTTCAGTTTTTTTAGGATGATCGGCGGTCTTTTCCCGACATCCCTCATAGTATTAGAGGCTTCATAGATAGACAATAGTTGTTGGGGAGTCTTTTCAATTCTAGTGTTTAATGTTTAAGACCTGAGTTGCCTCTTTTACCAGTGAAAGTTTTATTTAAAATATTCTAAGTTATCTATTTTGAGACATTGAGTTAAAACTTTACTTTTAAAGTTATTTTATTGTTGAGTAAGTCTTCCGCTAAGTATTGAGCTAGGCCAAGGGTTCTCTTGGGGCCAACAATGGTTCTCGAGTGCCGGGCACGTCCAGGGTGTAGGCATAGGGTATCAGAGCACAGAGTTCAAGAGTCCTAAGGTTTCTATTAATCCATGTCTGTATAGTCCTAGTTATCGGTGTGAAGCGCGCCACATCTATAATTAGAAGGCTGTAACATTTAGGAACTATTTCACTTCTTTCATACTCCTTTCATTCGATGAAGTTTAACTCTATAAAGTTTCTTTCTAATTCATGCTTGCACATATCTTTCAGATCATGCCTCCACGAAGAGCTGTTCGAGGTAGGGGTGGGCGTTCGGTTTAATCAAATATCAGTTCGGTTCTTTGGTATTCGGTTTTAGAAAAGTGTGCACCATATTTTATACCAAACTAGATCGGTTCGGTTCGGTTTTTTCTACTTCGGTTCAGTGTAGTTCGGTATTTTTAAATCGGTTTTTCGGTGTGAATAAAAATAAAGAGGGAATATGATAAAGTGTTAAGAGTTTCATGTGTTTAATTTATAATTGAGAAGACGCTGCATAAATGATTCTTTAACTAGAAGAAGTCAAATTTTGTTTCTGTTTCTAGCAAAGATGCCAAAGGATTTGTTAATTAGATGGATTATTTACCCTCCGATGTTGCTACAGAGATGACCAACTAATTATACAGCGACAAAATCAGCAAACATATGTAGATAAATGGTAAAGAGCACACAACAGTTATCTTTACTCACAAAACAAGGTCTACAAAAACTTGTCCACACATTTAAAATAAAATAAAATACAACACCATCAAACGGCACTATCTCTTTGGATACACGATTCAAGACATTCAAAACATAGACTTTAGGTCTTTAGGGTTTTCACTTAACTGTTTTTTCATTTAAAAATTGAAATGGGCCAGGTAAATATTTTGAGTCAAAATATATAAGTATTATTAAGTAATATAATTTAAATATTTTTAAATTTATTTAATAAAACTTCGGTTCTTCGGTGCACCATAGTTTCGGGACCCTTACACCGAACTCCGAACCGAAGAACCGAAGTTCCGAATATAAAGAACCAACACCGACACCGAAGAACCGAAATAGTTCGGTTCGGTTCGGTTTTTTGGTTTTCCGCTATTTATGCCCACCCCTAGTTCGAGGTCATCCCGCTAGAAGGAATGTTGTTCCTCAGAATCAAGGGCTTCCAAATGCACTAGAAGTGAAACCCCATACAGAGGTCACTAATGCTGAGTTTTGGGATGATATCGGATGTTGAGTCAAGTGGTGACCAACCAAGGACAACAAAGAGGGAATTGACCAGATGTGGATGATACATCCAGAATCCGTGAGTTCTTAAGGATGAATCCTCTAGACTTCACTTGTTCAAGTGTCACTGAGGATCCAGAAAACTTTATGGAGGAGTTACAAAAAGTATATTAGGTAATGCATGTTGCAGATACTGAGCGTGTGAAACTAGCTGCATACCAACTAAAGGGTGTTGCTAGAGTCTAGTACGACCAATGGAAGACGAGAAAAGCTAAGGGTGTACCAATTATGCGCCAGGCTGTGTTCGAGGAGGCCTTCATGGGGTATTTCTTTCCTTGTGAACTGAGAAAGGCAAAGGTAAGGGAATTCCTCACTCTTAAGCAGGAATATACGAGTGTGCATGAGTACAACCTCAAGTTCACTCAACTGTCCCATTATGCTTCGTAAATGGTTGTTGATATGAGGAGCATGATGAGTTTGTTTGTGTTCAGGTTGTCTCGTCTGTCGAGAAAAAAAGGTAAGGCTGTGATGTTGATAAGGGACATGGACATAACAAGGCTGCTGATCCATATGTAATAGGTTGAGGAAGATAAGCTGAGAGATAGAGAAGAGTTCCGAAACAAGAAGGCTAAGAAAACATGAAATAAGTTCGGACATCATAAGAGTAATGCGAACCTGTCATCTTTCCAACATAAGCCAAATAGACCTGTTCCATCATCTTCTAGTGCACCTGCACCAAGGAACATAGGTGAGTTCAAGATCCAAAATTCTCAGAACTTTAGAACTAGACCTTCACAATCTCAAGGTAGTGTGGCACAAGGAGGAAATTAGACTCCTGCATGTGCTAAGTATGGTAGAAACCACCCTGGAGTGTGTCGTTATGGCTCCACTGGTTGCTTTAAGTGTGGTCAAGCAGGTCACTTCATCAAAGAGTGCCCTAAGAATAGGCATGTAGGTGGTAATAAGGGCAATAGAATTCAATCTTCTTCAGTGGCTCCACTAGACAGAGATGCAACTAGAGGAGCTACTTTAGGGACAGGCGGAGGAGCGAACCGTCTGTATGCTATCACCAATTGCCTAGAGCAAGAGAATTCGCCATTTGTTGTCACTGGTATGATCAAAGTCTTTACTTTTGATGTATATGTATTGCTTGATCCAAGAGTGAGCTTATCTTTTGTGACTTTATATATTGCTATGAATTTTGATATTCTTCATGAGAAACTTCCTGATCCTTTCAGGGTTTCCATACCTGTTGGTGAGTCTATTCTAGCTGAGAGAGTTATTGTGATTGTGTCATTTCTGTTAATCACAAGGACACCATGGCTGACCTAGTTGAGCTAGATATGGTGGACTTTGATGTTATTCTAGGTATGGACTGGTTTCATGCTTGTTATTCCTCAATACATTGTAGAACTCTAGCAATTAAGTTCCAGTTTCCTAATGAGCCAGTTATAGAGTGGAGGAGTAGTTCAGCAGTGCGTAAAAGTCATTTTATTTCACACCTTAAGGCGCGAAAGTTAGTTTCCAAGGGGTGTATCTATTAATTAGTCTGAGTTAAAGATTCTAAGGTTGATAAACCACCTATTCAGTTAGTTCTAGTTGTGAGTAAGTTTCCAGAGGTCTTTCCAGATGATCTTCCCGGAGTCCCTCCTGAGAGAGATAGACTTCGGTATAGATATCCTTCATGATACTCATTCTATATCTATTCCTCCATATAGAAGGGCTCTAGCTGAGTTGAAAGAGAAGTTGAAGGACCTTTTTGATAAAGGTTTCATTCGACCTAGTGTCTCATCTTAGGGTGCTCCGGTCTTATTTGTGAGGAAGAAAAATGGTTCACTTAGGATGTGTATTGATTACCGCCAATTGAACAAGGTTACTATAAATAATAAGTATCCCCTTCTAAGGATTGCTGATCTTTTTGATCAACTTCAGGGTGCCATTTGATTTTCTAAGATATACCTCAGATCAGGCTATCATCAGTTGAGAGTAAGTAAGTTTCTAGTTATGTCTTTTGGTTTGACTAATGCTCATGCAGTGTTCATGGACCTTATGAACAGAGTGTTTAAGCTTTATCTTGATATGTATGTTATCGTATTCATTGATGGCATTCTAACTTATTTGAGAAATGAAGAAGATCATGCTAGTCATCTCAGGGTATTTCTCCGAACCCTTAAGGATAAAGAGTTGTATGCTAAATTCTCTAAGTGTGAGTTTTGTCTTGAGTCTGTCGAATTCTTATGCCACATTGTTTCTGGTGATGTGATACGAGTTGACACTCAGAAGATTGAGGCAGTGCAGAACTGGCCTAGGCCCATATCTCCAATTGATATTAAGAGTTTCTTGGGATTAGCTGGTTATTATAGAAGGTTCGTCGAGTGCTTTTCATCTATTTCACCCCCTTTGACCAAGTTGACTTAGAAGTCAACAAAGTTTAAATGGTCTGAAGCTTGTGAGAAAAGCTTTCAGGAATTGATAACTAGGTTGACTACTACACTAGTGTTGACCATACTGGAGGGTACACAAGGATTTATTGTGTATTGTGATGCATCTAGAGTTGGACTGGGTTGTGTATTAATGTATAATACCAAAGTTATAGCTTATGCCTCCAGAATGCTTAAGATTCATGAGAGGAATTACCCAACCCATGATCTAGAGTTGCCCATGATCTAGAGTTGGTTGTTGTAGTGGTCGCTTTGAAGATATGGTGTCACTATCTTTATGGTTTTCATGTAGATGTGTTCACCGATCATAAGAGTCTTCAGTATGTATTCAGTCAGAAAGAGCTTAATATTAGATAGATGAGGTAGTTGGAGTTACTCAAGAATTATGACATGAGTATCCTATATCACTGAGGTAAGGCTAATGTTGTTGCTGATGCTTTGAGAAGGTTGTCTATGGGTAGTACTGCCCATGTTGAGGAAGGCAAGAAAGAGTTAGCCAAAGATGTGCACAGACTTGCACTCTTGGGAGTCTGTTTGTTGGATTCTAATAAAGGGGGAGTAGTGGTGATGAATGGGCTGAATCATCATTATTATTTGAAGTGAAAGAGAAACAAGACCAAGACCCTGTTTTGCTTGAATTGATGGAAAATGTTCATACGCAGAAAGTGATAGCTTTTGAACAAGGGGGATATGGTGTATTGAGGTATCAAGGTAGTTTGTGTGTACCAAAGGTGGATGAACTCCAAGAGAGGATCATGGAGGAAGCTCATAGCTCTAGATATTCGATCCATCCTTATTCCACAAAGATGTATCATGACTTGAGAGAAGTCTATTGGTGGAGTAGTATAAAGAAGTGTATTGCTAAGTTCGGTGCTAAGTACCCGATTTGTCAACAAGTTAAAATAGAACACCAGAGGTCTGGTGGTATTGCTCAGAATATAGATATTTCAAAATGGAAGTGGGAGATGATCAATATGGACTTCATCACTGGTTTTCTGCGGTCTCGCAGGCAAAATCATTCTATTTGGGTGATTGTAGATCGGATGACTAAATCAGCTCACTTTTTACCGGTAAAGACTTCCTATTCAGTAGAGGATTATGCCAGGTTATATATTCAAGAGAGAGTCAGACTTCATGGAATTCCAATGTCCATCATTTCAAATAGAGGTGCGTAATTCATCGCACAATTTTGGAAGTCCTTCTAGAAAGGTTTGGGTTCGAAGGTAAATTTGAGTACTGCTTTCCATTCTCAGACTGATGGTCAAGCAAAGCGTACGATTCAAACTTTAGAGGATATTTTGAGGGCTTGTGTGATTGATTTCAAAAGTAATTGGGATGATCACTTATCTCTCATAGAGTTTGCTTACAACAATAGTTATCACTCTAGCATCCAAATGGCTCCCTATGAGTCTTTTTATAGGAGAAGATGCAGATCTCCAGTTATGCTTAAGTTGTGAGTTTTGGGTCAACTTTAAACAACCATAACTTTAGTAAACGATGAGTTAGATGGCCCATAAGATATCAAATTAAAGGTCTTTGAATCCTCTTTCCAACGCCACCAAGTTTGCTAAGTTTCAAGTCTGTATGAGGGAGATATGCCCGCTTGAAGTTAGCCTGCCCAATTAAGGAAATTTACCCAAATTAATAAAGGGTATTTTGGTCATTTCCTAACCCCTTCAGATTTAAACATTTTTAGTAAGGTTTTAGGGGTCTAAACTAATTTGGGTCAGATTTCACAATCCTAAATTACGCTTAGGGTTTTAAAAGAGAGTTCAAGAAGAGAAAAAAATGAGAAAAGTAAGAACGTCAAGATTTCTTGCGAATCGAGGATTTGTTTTGCCAAATCGAGGTATATAAGCTTTCATAGTGTTGGGTTCGTTCACCCACACATAAATCATGTGATTTTTATCCATAATTTCATTCTTGAGGTTGAATCCTTTAAGTTCTTGAGGTTTTGTGCTTCGTTCTTTGATAATGAAGTTCTTGTTGAGTTCTTGAGGTGAGAGTTGCGAATGAGCGTAGTTTCGGTGTGGGTTTTCACTCAAAATGTTCTGGGTATTGAGAATTCGTGTATTTTGACCTTAGAATTGCAATGGGTATGAGTTGAACTGAGATTGGTGAGAAGAAGAAAAGATCGAGCAAATAATTGCGCCCAGCTCCATGTCGCGGAGGCACTTAGATTTTCAGTCACCAGACAATTACCCCCTCTCCATGTCGCGGAGAGGATACAAAGTATTTTGTCTCAAAAATTATTTGCGACCAAAAAATTAATTCCATCTCCGTGTTGCGCCAGTGTTCTTTAATTTGGGTGTTCACTCGTTCTTTTGTTCAATTATCTTAACCTTCCTCAACCATCGAGAGGTCCTACATTCCAAAACATATTTCTTGAATTCACATTTTGGATTCAAGATAGAGTTAAGAGTAAAGCTCAAGGGAATTCTTTCGAGTCATTTTGAGAAGTCTTTTACAAACTTTTTATACTTGTTTTAAGACTTGAGTAAATATTTTTACATTTAGAATGTGGGGAAACATCGATTTCCAAATGAGTTCATGATGAGTTTTGATTGCTAACTCTTTTAAGAGAACCTTTTGAGTAATAATCTCAAAGTTTAAGGGTGAGGAAATATTTTTAAACATATGAGCTGATTTATATTTTGGGAGTAGTATTGATCACCAATATGAGGATGAGTTCAAATAACTTAAAGTCCTCATAAACCATGTAGCGAACGTGGGTAGAAAGGATCATACTTTGCAGATGATTCCTTATTGCCTTTTAGCATAGCTTACTGGATCCACTTAGTTGAGTATGTCTTATACTCCGGCAACGTATATGACAGTTCTGACAACGTGGACGAGACGGTGTATCATAACATAGCTTATAGTGATGGTTGTTGGTTAGAGAATCTACCAAATTGAGTTATTTTGTATCTTTACATACAAACTGAGTTATTATTGTATTTTTTTAATACATTCAGTTGTTATCTACTGTTTTAAAAGCTTTATTTATAATGCATCTCTATTGTTTCTTTTCTGTTGAACTGAGTTGAGTATTTCTGAGTTTGAATATCTTGAATACCTTTGTGTATCCTTGAGTTGAGATGAGGTGATTATATTTCTTCAGTCAGTTCAAGCTTATGTCATGTTTCATATTTCCCCTTACATGCTCGTACATTCAATGTACTGATGCCATTTGGCCTGTATCTTTCATGATGCAAATACAAGAGATCAGGGTCATCAACAGACGATTCGTTGATACCATTTGCAGTTTTAGAGTTGTTTGGTGAGCTTCCTTGCTTCCGTAGGATCCCTTATTTATTTCTATTATTTCAGGATTTTTAGGATGATCCGGGGTCTTGTCCCGACATCCCTAATAGTATTAGAGGCTTCATAGATAGACAATAGTAGTTGATGAGTCTTTTCATATCCAGTGCTTAAAGTTTAAGACTCGAGTTGCCTCTTTTGGCCAGTGAATGTTTTATTTAAAATATTCTAAGTTATATGTTTTGAGACATTGAGTTAAAACTTTACTTTTAATGTTTTTTTATTGTTGAGTAAGTCTTCCGCTGAGTATTGAGCCAAGCCAAGGGTTCGCTTGGGGACATCAATGGTTCTTGAGTGCCGACCAAGTCCAGATTGTAGGCTCGTGGTGTGACCAAAAGTTTCTTCAAATCAACAGGGATAGTCTTACTAAGGAAGTAACTGCTATAATACCTCATATTCAGGAAGTTAACTTTGAGAAGGAAGAGGAAGATGAGGAGCCTGAAGAAAAACCTGATCAACAAAATAATTTTGACACAATTGATCAAGTCAAAGCTGAAGGTGCAGATCCAGAGATTGATGAATCAGATGCGGATCTAGCTCAACAGGGCACAATGAAATGAGGATGGAGACATAAGTCATCTGACCCCTTAGACAATCTTATCTCCCCTGTCACACCCCGAAGAACCTACACCCTGGACGTGGCCGACACTCGAGAGCCATTGGTGGCCCCAAGCGAACCCTTGGCCTGGCTCAACTCTCAGTGGAAGACTTACTTAATAAAAGATAAACTCAAAAGTAAACTTTACTCAGCTATCTAAAAAGGTAAACTCAAAATATTTAAGAAAATAAACATTCACTAGCCAAAGAGGCAACTTAAGTCTTTAGACATTAACCACTGGAAATGAAAAAGACTCATGAACTAAAACTGTCTATCTATCTATGAAGCCTCTAATAATACGAGGGATATTATGATCATTTGAAGTTGACTCAAAACTCATAATTTAGCATAACCTTGCAAATTTTTTAACTTTGCTATTTCCAATTTAGCGCTTTCTAAATTTAGCTCTTTCTAAGGTGGGATGTTACAATATCTTCCCCTTGGGAACATTCACCCTCGAATGAGATCACTCTAAAGTAGAACTAAGGGTGGAAACATCTACACCCAACAAGCAATATATAACACAACACATCAACTTAAAGAGTACCAAGAAAAGGATTAGTACCTTGATTTAGAATTTCTCCAGACTCAAAGAGATGTGGGTATCTCTTCTTCATGTCCTCTTCAGCCTCCTAAGTAGCTTCCTCAACAAACTGATTCCTCCATAATACCTTGATGCTACCTCTTTGGTTCTCAACTGGCGAACCTGACGATAAAGTATCTCGACGGGATTCTCCACATAAGATAGGTTGTCCTTAATACCAATATTTTCGGTCGGTATGATAAATAAAACCCCAAGTCTCTTCTCCTAACATCTGTATAGGATTTATACGACTCTGCATTGTTTTCAACCTCTCTTGAATAATCTTCACTTTCTCCATAGCTTGATGAACCAAGTCTTGTCCTATTAAACCAGCCTCACCAACCTCAAACCACCCAATATGAGATCTACATCTTCTTCCATAAAAGGGCTTTATATTGAGCCATTTGGATGCTTGAGTGAAAACTATTGTTGTAAGAAAAATCTATGAAAGGTAAGTGATCATCCCAATTACCCTTGAAATCAATCACACACACCCTCAATATATCATCTAAAGTCTGAATCGTACGCTCTGCTTGACCATTAGTCTGAGGATGGAATGCAGTACTCAAATTCACCTTCGAACCCATACCTTTTTGGAAAGATTTCTAGAATTATGCAGTAAATTGTGCACCTCTATCTGAAATGATGGACACTGGAACTCCATGAAGTCTAACCACCTCTTGAATATACAACCTGGCATAATCTTCTGCTGAATATGTAGTCTTTACCGGCGAAAAATGGGCTGATTTAGTAATTCAATCTACAATCACCAAAATAGAATATTTTTTCCTTCGAGACCATGATAAACCAGTAATAAAATCCATATTGATCATCTCCTACTTTTATTCTGGAATCTCTATATTCTGAGCCATACCACCGGGCCTTTGGTGCTCTACCTTGACTTGTTGACAATTCGGGTATTTAGCAACGAACTCTACAATACACTTCTTTATACCAATCCACCAATAGATTTCTCTCAAGTCACGATACATCTTTGTGGAACCAGGATGGATCGAATATATGGAGCTAAGATCTTCCTCCATGATCCTCTATTAGAGTTTATCCACCCTTGGTACACACAACCTACCTTGATACCTTAATACACCATCTCCCCCTTGTTAAAAAACCATCACTTTCTGGTTATTAACAGTTGCCTTGAAATCAAGAAAAACAGGGTCTTGGTCTTGTTTCTCTTTCACTTCAGATACTAATGATGATTCATCACCATTACTTTACCTTCACTGGAATCCAGCAAACGGACTCCCAAGAATGCAAGTCTGTGCACATATTTCGCTAAATCTTTCTTGCCATCTTCTACACGTGAAGTACTACCAATCGACAACCTGCTCAAAACATCAACAACAACAACATTAGCCTTACCTGGGTGGTATAAAATACTCATGCCATAATCCTTGAGTAACTCTAACCACCTTCTCTGTCTGAGATTAAGCTCCTTTTGATTGAATACATACTGAAGACTCTTGTGATTGGTGAACACATCTACACAAACACCATAAAGGTAGTGACGCCATATTTTCAAAGAGAACACTACAACAACCAACTCTAGATCATGGGTTGGGTAATTCTTCTTGTGAATCTTAAGTTGTCTGGAGGCATAAGCTATAACTTTGCCATTCTGCATTAATACACAACCCAATCCAACTCTGTATGCATCACAATACACAACAAAGCCTTGTGTACCCTCCGGTATGGTCAACACTAGGGAAGTAGTCAACCTAGTTTTCAATTCCTGAAAGATCTTCTCACAAGCTTCAGACCATTGAAACTTCACTGTCTTCTGAGTCAACGGGGATGAAATTGATAAAAACCTCTTGACAAACTTCCTATAATAACCATCCAATCCAAAAAAAACTCCTAATATCAGTTGGAAATGTAGGTCTAGGCCAGTTCTACACTGCCTCAATTTTCTGAGTGTCAACTCAAATCCCATCACCGAAAAAAATGTGGCTTAAGAATGCCACAGACTCAAGCCAAAACTCACTTTTAGAGAATTTAGCATAAAACTCTCTATCCTTGAGAATTTGTAGGACTACTCTGAGGTTACTAGCATGATCTTCCTCATTCGTCGAATAAATTAAAATGTCATCAATGAATACGATAACAAACATATTAATATATGGATTAAACACTCTATTCATAAGATCCATGAACGCTGCAGGAGCATTAGTTAAACCAAAAGACATGACTAGAAACTCATAATGATCATAATGGGTCCTTAATGTTGTCTTAGGGATGTCACTTTCTCTTACTCTCAACTAATGATAGCCAAATATGAGGTCTATTTTAGAAAAACAAGTGGCACCCTGAAGTTGATAAAAAAGATCATCAATCCTCGAAAGAGGATACATATTCTTGATAGTAACCTTGTTCAATTGGCCGTAATCAATACACATACTAAGTGGACCATCTTTCTTCCTTACAAATAAGACCGGAGCTCCCCAAGGGGAGACACTTGGTCGAATGAAACCTTTCTCAAGAAGATTTTTCAACCGTTCTTTTAACTCTTTCAACTGAGCTGGAGCCATTCTATATGGCGGAATAGAGATAGGACTAGTATCAAGAAGAATATATATACCAAAGTGTATTTCTCTCTCAGGAGGGACTCCGGGAAGATCATTTGGAAAGACCTCAGGAAACTCACTCACAACTGGAACTAACTGAATAAGTGGTGTCTCAACACTAGAGTCATTAACTCGGACTATGCGATAGACACACCCCTAGGAAGCTAACTTTCTCGCCTTAAGGTACAAAATAAAATGACCCTTAGGCACTGCTGAACTACTCCTCTACTCAATAACTGCCTTATTATGAAACTGTAACTTAACTACTCAAGTTTTACTATCAACTGGGGCATAACAAACATGAAGCCAGTCCATACCTAGAATGACATCAAAGTCCACCATATCTAGCTTAACTAAGTCAGCCATGGTGTACTTATGATTGATAGAAATGACACAATCACGATAAACTCTCTCAGCTAGAATAGACTCACTAACATATGTAGAAACCCTGAAGGGCTCAAGAAGTTGCTTAGGAAGAATATTAAAATTCATAGAAATATAAGAAGTCACAAAATATAGACTCGCTCCTGGATCTAGCAAAACATATACATCAAAAGTAAAGACTTTGATCATACCAGTGACAACATATGGTGAATTCTCTTGCTCTTGACGACTAGTGATAGCATACAGACGGTTTGATCCTCCCCTTGTCCTTGAGGTAGCTCCTCTAGGTGTATCTCTGTCTAGTGGAGATGCTGAAGAAGATTGGGATTTATTGCCTCCATTACCTCCACCCTGCTTGTTCTTAGGGCACTCTTTCATGAAGTGACCATTCTGGCCACACTTGAAGCAACCCGTAGAGCCATCACGACACACTCCTAGGTGGTTCCTGCCATACTTTGCACATGCAGGAGTCCCATTACCTTTTTGTGCCACACTACCTTGAAACTGTGCAGGTCTAGCTCTGAAATTATGCGAACTCTGATTCTTGAACTCACCTATATTCCTTGGTGCAGGTGCACTAGCAGATGACGGAGCAGGTCCATTTTTTTTTCTGAAATGATGCCCGGTTTGTACTACTCTTATGCTGCCCGGACTCATTACCTAATGTCTTAGCCTTCATATTTTGAAACTCTTCTCTATTTCTCAACTTATCTTCCTTAACTTGTTGCACATGGATCATTAGCCTTGATATGTCCATGTCCCCTATCAACATCGCAGCCTTACCCTCTTTGCTCGACAGATGAAACAACCTGGACACAAATAAACTCATCCTGCTCTTCATATCAACAACCATATCCGAAGCATAATGGGACAGTTGGGTGAACTTGAGGTTGTACTCATGCACACTGATAGATTCCTGCTTAAGAGCAAGGAATTACCTTACCTTTGCCTCTCTTAGTTCACGAGGAAAGAAATGCCCCAATAAGGCCTCCTTGAACACAACCCAACTCAAAATTGGTGCACCCTCAACTCTACTCTTCTTCCATTGGTCGTACCACACTCTAGCAACACCTTTCAGTTTGTATGTAACTAGTTCCACTCGCTCAGCATCAGCAACAAGAATCACCTTAAATATTTTCTGCAATTCTTCCAAAAAGATTTTTGGATCCTCAATGACACTTGAACTGGTGAAATCCGGAGGATTCATTCTTAAGAACTCAGGGATCCTGGATGTATCAGCCATATCATGTCGATTCCCTCCTTGTTGCTCAGCTTGGTTGGTCACCACTTGATTCAACATCTGGATAGCATCCCGAAACTCAACATTAGTAACCTCTCCTTGGGGTTGCACTTTTGGTGCATTGGGTACCCCTTGATCCTGAGGTTCAACATTCCTCCTAGCGGAACGACCTCGAACAGCTCTTCATGGAGGCATGATTTGAAAGATACGCCCAAGCAGGAATTAGAAAGAAACTTTATAGAGATGAACTCTATTGCACGAAAAGAGTATGAAAGAAGTGAGATAGTTCCTAAATGTCGCAGCCTCCTAATTATAGATGTGGCGTGCTTCACACCGATAACTAGGACTCTACAGACACGGCTTTATAGACACCCTAAGACTTTTGAACTCTGTGCTTTGATACCAAGTTTTTTACTCTCCGAGCTTACACCCTGGGACGTGGCCGGCACTCGAGAACCATTGCTGACCCAAAGCGAACCCTTGGCCTTGCTCAACTCTGAGCGGAAAACTTACTCAATAAAAGATAAACTCAAAAGTAAACTTTACTCAATTGTCTAAAAAGGTAAACTCATAATATTTAATAAAATAAACATTCACTATCCGAAGAGGCAACTCAAGTCTTTAAACATTAACCACTGGAAATGAAAAAGACTCATGAACTACTACTGTCTATATATCTATGAAGACTCTAATACTATGAGGGATGTCGGGACAAGAGCCCCGATCATCCTAACAAAACTAAAATAACAAGACATAAATAAATGAGTGATCCTCCGGAAGCAAAGATGCTCACCAAAGCTAACTCGAACTGTAGATGGTATCAACAAATCACCTATTGATGACCCTGATCTCTTGTATCTGCATGTTGAAACGATGCAGGCAAAATGGCATCAGTACATTGAATGTACGAGTATGTAAGGGGAATACTGAACATGACATAAAAGCTTGAACTTGGAAAGAATGAAAAATACTTACCTTAACTCAACCTCAACTCAACTCAAGGATACTCAAACTTACTCAACTCAGTTCAATATAAAGCAGTAGTAAAACACATGATAAAGAAAGTTTTTAAAACAGTAGATAACAACTCAATGTATTTAAATATACAATAATAAATCAGTTTGTATATAAAGATACAAAGTAACTTTGTTTGAGAGATTCTCTAACCGACAACCATCACTATGAGCTATGTGATGATACAACGTCTCACTCACGCTGCCAGAACTGTCCTATACTTTGCCGGGGTATAGGACTACTCACTAAGTGGATCCGCTAAGATATGCTTTATAACCTATAAGGAATCATCTAAAAAGTATGACCCTTTCTACCCACGTTGGCTATATGGTTTATGAGGACTTTGAGTTATCTGAACCCGTCCCCATATCGGTGCTCAATACTACTCCCAAAATATAACTTAGCTCATATGTTTAAAAACATTTCCTCATCCTCAACTTTGAGAATATTACTCAAAAAGTTTCTCTTAAAAGAGATGATACTCAAAACTCCTCATGAAATCCTTTGGAAATCGGTGTTTCCCCTCATTTTAAATGTAAAAACATTTACTCTTGGGAATATTTAGTTCCTATATATTAATTTTGAAAAATGAACTCAAGTTTACTCATCCTCATCCTCAAGTCTTAAAATAAGTTTTAAAAAGATTGTAAAAGACTTCTCAAATAGACTCGGAAGACTCTCTCAAACTTTACGCTTAACTCTATCTTGAATTTGAATTATGAATTCAAGAGTTATGATTTGTGTTATGAAAGACCTCTTAATGAATAAGTGGGGTTTTGATAGTTGAAAATTAAGAAACAGGCAAAAATACTATCTGGGGAGAAAAGACGCAACGCAGAGAAGATTAAAATTATTTGGTCGCAAAATAATATTTTTGATACAGTGGAGTCCGCACTCTCTCCATGACGCGGAGAGAGAGTAAATTTTCTGGGGGAGCAAGTCTGCGGCGCGGACCTGGGCAACTATTTATGTCTGATCTTTTCTTCCTCTCCCAAACTCTATTCAACTCATGCCCACTGAAATTCTAAGTTAAAAACTCTCGATTTCTTCTAACCCAGAACAATCTCAGTGAAACCCACACAAGAAACTATCAATTTACTCAACTCATTTGTAACTCTCACCTCAAGAACTCAACAAGAACTTCATTATCAAAGAACGAAACTCAAACTTCAAGAAACTCATCAAGAACTCAAATATACTCAATCTTAGGGAAGAAATTTGAATATGTAAATCTTGATTGACGTGTGGGTGAACAAACCCAACACTATGAAAGCTTACCTACCTTAATTTGGTGAAAAAAACCCTCGATTCGTGAAAACCTTGATCGTTCTTCCTTTTTCTTTTTTTTCTCTTTTCCTCTTCTTGAACTCCTCTCAAAACCCTTAGCGAAATTTAGGATTGTAGAACTGATCCAAATCAGATTTGACCCCAAAATATTTACTAAAAATGTTTTAATCTAAAGGGGTAAGGAAAAGACCAAAGTACCCCTAATAATTTTGGGTAACTTTTCTTAACCGGAAATACAAATTTCAAATGGGCACATATCCCTCATCTAAACTCGAAACTTTGCAAACTCTATGGCGTTGGAAAGAGGATTTCAAGACTTTTCATTTGATATCTTATAGGCCATTTTAACTCATCCTGTACTGAAAGTTATGGTTGTTTGAAGTTGACCCAAAACTCATAATATAGCATAACTTTGCAATTTTTTTTAACTTAGCTATTTCTAATTTAGCGCTTTCTAAATTTAGCTCTTTCTGAGGTGGGATGTTACTTCCCCTTTGGATTTTGGAGTGCATACCAGGTCTAAAAGCTAACAAATCTGCCGATAAATTAGCATCCAAGAGTTATAGTATTGATGTAATACATGATCATTCAATTCTTTCTCTGATCTCCCGAGGGGATTTGGAGGATTAACTACCACAGATAGATAAAAACTCTTTTCCTTTAGTATTGATGTAATACATGATCATTCAAATCTACAGGTCAAACCTTCTAATTTTAATTATGAACCCCCTGAAGAGTCATGTTAATAGAGTTATATCTTGTCATGATAAAAATGGCCGTGATGACACTCGTCTAATTCAAGACAAGTCATCCTCAAAACCAACAATAAAAAAAATGCGGAAAGTAAAACAACAATAACTTAAGTGAGGAATACTTAGGCAATTACAAAAACACTTCCAAAATCTGTTTATCACGTGTACAAGCCTCTTGTGAATGAAAAAACAAAATAAAAAAATAAATACAAGTCTAAATGTCTTTGTTTCTCGAATAGAATAAAACAAAGCATAAAATAAGAAACAAGAGGGTCCGCTTGGATCACAAACAACTACCTCTTAAAATCTTCTGAAAGCCTCGGAGAAATATGAAGAAGAATGATCACACAGGTCCGAGCTTGGAACCTACATAAGTGTAGAAGCAATGAGTCAGTACGAAACAACACAGTACTCAACAAGCTACCCAATAAATAAGGTAAAACTAATCTTGAACACGAGTACTCCTTTCATTCCAACTAAACCGCCTCAACTACAACCTGCATAGAAATCAACCCAACTTAATAGTTTACAATACATGGCTCACAAAGCTTAACAATATAGTTCAACAACCACAATTCATCAGTCAACAAGTATCAAGTCAATTAATCACAAGTATTGAGTATGTCAATCACAAGTATCAAGTTCATAAAATCACAATACTCAAACACTAGCTGAAAATATTTCCCATCAGCATAATATCACTCACTAGAATTATTTACCATTGGCACAATATCACTCACATGAACCATTTCCCATTAGTTTTGCATAATATCACTTGTCACAACCATTTTTCATCGGCAAAATTACCACATGTCTCATCAAAATGTAAATAAAATAGAAAATTTCACTCCATAAAGAAGAGAAAAAAAACTCAATCAATTCAAGTCTTTAATGATGCCATCAAATCATTTCATCAATCAACAAATTAGGAGCATCATCAAGGCAATCACAAATACAACCATCAACACGTTGCCTTTCATTTATTCCTCTTTTTCATT
This sequence comes from Solanum acaule, assembly GCA_036250505.1. Classification (NCBI taxonomy): domain Eukaryota; kingdom Viridiplantae; phylum Streptophyta; class Magnoliopsida; order Solanales; family Solanaceae; genus Solanum; species Solanum acaule. Next base: position 25,996 of record JAJOOR010002256.1, on the reverse strand, counting down.
TATTAAGATCAATCAAGTGGAGTAATTTAATTCATCACCTCATTCCCATTAGTCCCCAACATATACAAAGAAGATAAATACAAGATTCTACATGTTTTTACAAGGTTTAGAAGTTCATTTGCCTTAATTCAATCAAAAATCAACTCGAGACATGATCTTTTTCTTTTAGAACAATGTCCAAGACCACACAATCTAATCCAAAAAGCAATCACAATAAGATTACAAAAATAATAATACTCATATCATATACTTTAAAAATTGGTCAAACAACTCAAAAATTCAATTTCGAAAATGAGGTTTGAACCTGAAAATCATTACTTGAATACAGTATCCAAGTCATTTGAAAACTATTTGTGAAAATCATTTCGAAAATGGATAAAAATTTAGCTCAAAATCATCATTTTATCAAGTTTTTGGGTTCATGAAGAAATTCCAAATTATCATTCCAAAAATGCTAATTTTAACACTTAAATTCATTAATAAAGGGTAAATGAAGATTTAAGATTAGAAATCATTACCCAACTATTTCTTCTAAAAAACCTTGTTTAAATCGCCACACCAAAGCCTCCAAAACATAAAAATGATGAAATGGAGTTGAAATCCCAATTTTAAAAATATTATGTCCAGGTATAAAATGCTCATCGCGATGACTAAGGCTTTGTGATCGCGATGAATTAAATGGGTCAACTCATTAAGTTTGACCATCGCGATCGTGGCAAACCTTTACTCGGTCGCGATGACCAGAACCCTAAAGCTTCACGATCGTGAAGGTCATCCACGCGATTGTGATAAATAATTAACACTGCACCAGAAACAACAAACCAACAATCAGACAAGGCATGAAATATTTTCAAAATGACCCTCAAGATTCGTTTGGAATCCCGTTCACACAAACCAAATATGCAACTAGACTAAACTTTATGTTTCAGACTCAATGGAACCATCGAAATATGAAGCCTATGTTTACTTGACCCAAAATCTGTAAAAGTCACAAGAAACGACCATAACGTGTAAAAGACCAAATAAAGCTCGGAACCTCTAAAATTTCAACCAAGACCACTCCTAGACCTAAAACCATTCTTCAAATCCAATGAAACTGTCAGAAATCTGAATCCTCAATGTTGACCAAAGTCAACTCAAAGGCTAAAATCTCAAAAGTTTCCAACTTTGGACCTCAAATCCACGAACATACTTTGAATTTCAAACTGGCAACTCTCTTGGACTAATTTCCACATTCCAGAGTTGACGGAATCAATGAATTTTCATTCTGAGACTCAAAACTCTAAAAGACACCAAAAATCACCTTTTAACAAACTTTAGCCTTTCAAACTTTCATAATTCTTAACTTTCCACTCAAAACTCGAAACGAGTTTCAAAATCAATTAAAAATGACTTGAGGTCAATATCGGAAGGGGTAAAACGATAATTTTATGATTTTTTTAAAGAAGGACCTTCCGAGTCATTACATATCTAGCTTAGACTCCCTCCATTTTTTGTGTTAATTTATAAAGTTTATCTAACTTTACCTTTACCATAAGATGTTGTATTAAGATTGGTATGCCAAATTCCAAGATGTAACTTTTTCATATCAATGATCATTGGAGACAGTTTAATTAAAAAAACACTGAACACCTGAAGCATGGATAATTTAATTTGAGAATCCAATATTGGTTGAGATAGGTCCTTCTTTGATATCATATAAAATTAGGTTTTGGGCTAAAGTTACACCTCTAAAGCTAGCTCAAAAGAATAGGATTGTTCAAGCCTTATAAGGAAACAACCCATCTCATTACCATCACTGTGAGACTTTTTCTTTCTTCAACAATATCATCGTCAGTGCATCTAGTTGACTTTTTTTGTAATTCTCGTTTAGTTTGATTCTATCCTATTAATAAATCTAATATTTACAACAACAATGAGAATTATAGTAAATTAAATAATTATTATACAGTACAATACATGAATCCAACTAAATAACAAAAAAGATATTGAACCGCAACAAATATACAATTTATTCAAACTTTATTATGACAACAATACAATACAATACAAATACAATACGATTACTATACATTATAAAGTGATGATAATTAACAATCATCCAAATTAAAAAAGCTGCAAATGAAGTAAAACAGGATTTAATACAACTCAAGTGTTGTATATTTTTTGAAAATGAACATGAGAGAAAAAAGATAAACCAACCACACTTTTGCTTAATAAATTAAAAACAACTGTTGTTTATTTCAAACATAACCCAAGAATTAACAACTCTTTGTGAATAGCATATTAAAGGTCTTCAATTTATTATATTCCATATTTTCCTCTGAATACTTGAATGACGAAGGTATAATTTCATCATTATATTTATGTTTTGACAGATTCAATCAGTATCGAGTTAATCATGTTTTTAAGTTTGCCTTTGGTGTTTGTGTATCCATCTTCCTCTTTATATTATGTGTCTATCACACGTGCGAAATTTAGAACTCGTTCAAGGACAAACATTGGTTCTTTAGTTGAACGAAAGAATTCTCTGTTTTATGTCCTTCCATGCATTGGTGATCTCTTTTTGAAATTTAATGTAAGCTTCTTGCTTTGAAGCTCCATACTCTTTCATGTAACATTCAATAATTGAAGCTACATGTACTCTTTCTTGTTCAACCTACATGAAATTAATAGATTTCAATATCTTCCATTTATATAATTAATACATTTTAAACATTTTTTGGGAAACTGTTAAAAAACAAGAGAGAAGGAACTTTGGCCCATTTTTCTGAAAATGGGACCCAATAATCCACTTGTCAAATTATGAAAAGAGTCTCACACAACTTTTGTCTACCACATCATACTTATCCCTCATACAGTGTGGTACATATACATTTGTTAACTTTGAAAAACTTAGATATAAATTATATGTACTTACTTCATGTCTAACAATATTGTCCATTGATCTGGCAATCAATGCGGAAGCTCGAACTATCAAAGGTTCATTTATCATCCATTCAAAGGTCTCTTCGGATATAAATTCCTCCATACCAACCAAGCAAGTTGTTGCTGCCATCGTATAGCTAGAACTTACGATTGCATTCTGTAAATGTTCCTCATATTTTAGAGTATAGCTAGCATCCAACCATTGAGCTTTCTTAAAATAGGCTCTCACCAACATTTTCATCTAAATAGTTATTGTAAAAAATAATACAGTAAAAGTACTATTTAGTCATCTTTTGGAATGAGAGTGATGATTAATTTATGTGGGTTAATATAAGTTAATGAATATTAATTACCTCATATTTTGCATAGTATACACGGTCCGAGTTACCTTCTTTTGCCAATAATTGTTCCATTTCATTGTAAATGCCTTGAAGGGCATGATAAGCAGTCTCATATATGGTGGCAGTGAATCAATCACAATAATTTCCCATCTAAAAGTCAAGTATGAAAATTAATTACAAGGTACTAGTAATTTTTTTACGTCTTGCACATATTAATTGTTGTGTAGCATTTCACAATAGCAACGTCCAAATATGCTTTATCACACTTATCAATAAGGGATTATTCTCATTATAATTAAATTAAGAGAAATAAGTATTTTTAAAAATAAATTGATGGTGTAATTTTCTTGTCCGGATAGGAGTTATTAATCTCTCTCATAATATATGTATTTTTACCTTTGGATGACATCATTGAAGGGCACAAGTTCATCATAGGTTGCATAGGCATCAAAAGTGTCATCAATAATTGAGGTCATCTTGAGTGCTTTTGTCATTATTTTTCTAGCACGACTACACTTTGGCTCAAAATACACTCCCAATATCCATAAGTAACACTCAACCAGTGTGTCCCTTGCATATGGAATTTTATTTGCAAAATCCAAATCTTTCCACCACCTACATACATCACAAGAACAATGGTTTTAATTCATCTAATTAAAGAAGAGATATAGACCAAATAATGTAGTACTTACCTTGTAAGGTCACTAAGCTGTCTTTGGTGCCACTTTTGCAGAATGTTAAAATCCAATTTAGCGAATTTCAAAAGCAAATGGTTGTGTGCATCATTTTTTTCGTAAATGGATATGTATTTCCTTGCTCCCACCCTTGGTAAGGTCTTGCGAATAGGCTATTTTAAGGCTTCAGTAACTTCAACCTTAAGAGAGTTATTGGTCAAGTTGGAGACAATAAACTCAAGATGAGTAGTGGTAAATGTAAGAGCTTCTTCAAGAATCTCCTCATCGTGCACTCTCAGATTTGATGCTTCATACAAATTCAATAATCCTTGGACATCATTAGTAAGTTTTTCCTTGAATTTTCCATCTTGTTCGGTGAATTGCTTGAAGACATCTGGTTAAACATCATGTTCGTTGTTAGTTATAAGAAATTTAACCTTATTAAAAGTACTTTCAGGACTCAATTAACGCCCACAAGTAAAAAACGAAGAGAAACAATGAAGGATGGAGTACAATTACCAGAAGACATGTAATAGCCATGTTTCCTTACAAGCCGAAAACGAAGAGAAACAACGTGAAGGTTGTTATCATTCTGTTGGAATGCATCAAAAATGCTTTGAATGGATGTTTCAATTTCATTATGGAAATGATATGCCACTCCCAATCGTTGTGGTGCGTCTATCAACACAAGTTTTCGTTCACTACCCTCTGGAGCTTCCACCAATATTTTCCTGATTGTTTCTTTGGACTCATCAACTTCAACTTTTTCTTGGTTAGTAATTTCCTGCATCCGAAAAATACTCATCATACGTTAATTAATCAAATATTATGTTACGTCTTAAGAAAATTAACATAGAAAAAATGTATTAAAGAAATATGTGTGACTAACAGGAGTATAAGAAAGGAAATGATATCCCCAAACAGTTGGGTGAAATTTGCCAAGGGGCGACACTTATTAGGAGAAAAAGCAGCCATTGCTTGTTCAAAGGTTTTTTTTTTCAAGCTTAATTTGTGGGTTTAAGTTGTGCTAATAGGATGGACTATTTATAATGTAGCGTAGTCCATTGAATTGAATTTTTAGGATTCAATTAATTTGTTATTGGTTGCTTAAGCCTACATTATAAGTCAAGGCTTATTAATTAGTATTAGTGGTTAGAAAATAGCATACACATCGGAAGCATTCCAGAATCATACGTCTTACATGAATATAGACAACAACCACAAATACATATCACTTACAAAACATGCTGAAAATTAACTCAAGGAGTACCTCTTGAACCGTGTGCAAATATCTTGAAGCAAATCAAACTCGAAGAATCCCTACTTATAAAAATTTCTTCCCAGTCCAAAAAGGAGAAGAAAATACAAATCATATTTCTTCAAGAAGAAAAGAATTGCACACTACTTTTCCTTCTTCTACTAGAAAATATGATTTCGAGTTCTAGTTAAATACGGACACGGTAGGGACCACATAATTAATTATTGAGACTTCTTATTATGAAAATAATTTAAATTAATTAATGTGAATTATTCTTACTATAATAAATTACAAATCAGTTCACTAGAAATTCGTAATTGCATTCCTCTATTTATATTTCGAAATTTCCCATTAAACACTTATGTAATTCCCCACATTAAGATTACAAATACTAATCAATAAACTAAATTACTGACGAATTTAATTGAATGATTAATTTCATTTAGAGCAATGCTTAACTTATTTCATGTGCCAGATTCATAAATCTACCAGTCGGGTTTACACATGAAAACTTATAAGCTTCTCATAAAAAGGTGTATCATCAATCTCTATATTGAGACATTGATTCCATCAACTAACTAATTATTTCACCAATATATATTATTATCATCCAATCTACATACATATTGATCCATCTCAGAATCTCGCCTTTTAATAAATCAAAATGATAATTAATATATACATATCATAATCATTATATCAAGATTAAGAATATAAGTACATTTAATAGTTTAGAGAATATATTTTTATCAATCAGTCTAAAACATCTATCTCTAATCGGTCCCGTTCAATACATACAAAATGTACTAGCACGAGAAGTTATAGCTATACCATTCTCATAATCAAAATAAAGTACATTTATTCCCGTGCTGCAATCATTCTGATGGTTTTTTCAAATTTTCATCTACGATTGTGAACTATAACTTTTGACTTATAAGAATCAATGATTTAATCTTCTATGTATAAGCTTAAACTCTATACACCAAATTATCTACTATATAAGTTGAGGACAGATATGCGACAAATTGATCTATTTAATGTAACACTTATTAAATTGAATAAATAAATAAGTAATTGTTCAATAAATAATACTATATTATAACACATGGTTAATAGTATATCCTAACAATCTCCCACTTAGACTCATAACCATACACCTACAACTCTAACACCCCTTCCCTTAACATGCCTATCAAAAGACTTTTGCGGTAAAACTTTTGTGAAAGGATCTGCCAGGTTATTTTCTGATGCAATCTTCGCAACCATCACATCTCCTCTTTGTACTATGTCTCGAATCAAATGATACTTTCACTCAATGTGTTTTGCCTTCTTATGACTTCATGGTTCCTTTGAATTTGCAACCGCACCACTATTATCACAAAATATTATGAGTGGCGTTTCTATCGTAGGAACAACCCCCAAGTCTTTTAGAAAGTTTTTGAGCCACGCTGCCTCCTTAGTTGCCTCAGAGGCTGCTACATATACGGCTTCCATGGTAGAATAATCAACACAGGTTTCCATGATGCTTCTCCAGACAATGGCTCCACCTCACAAAGTAAACACATTTCCTGAGGTCGACTTTCTAGAGTCCATATTAGATTGGAAATATGAGTTTGTGTACCCTATGAGCACCAACTCATCCAAATGATAGACTAGCATGAAATCCCTAGTCCTTTTTAGGTACTTGATTATATGCTTAACTGTTGTCCAGTGTTCTGTTCCAGAATTAGACTGATATCTGCTAACCATATCTATGATAAAATAGATATCATGTCTAGTGTACAACATCACATACATGAGGCTTTCTACAACTGACGCATAAGGAACTATCTTCATGCTTTCTGTTTCCTCATTTGTCTTAGGACATTGATCCTTAGATAGAGAAATTTCATGTCTTAAAGGAAGAAATCCTTTCTTGGAATCATGCATGCTAAACATGGTATGAATTGTATCAATATAAAGAGTTTGAGATAAACCTAGCATCTTTTTCTTGTGATCACGTAGAACGTTGATCCCATGTGAGTAGCTTTCTCTCAAATCCTTCATATAAAAATTAGTGGACAACCATTCCTTAACTGAATTCATCAAGCCCACATTATTTCCTATAAGCAAGATATCATCTACATATAATACCAAAAACATCACTTTATCCCCATTCCACTTTTTGTACACACAAGACTCATTAAGACATTGCTCAAAACCAAAAGTCTTGACTGCATTGTCAAAACCAGTATTCCATGCCTTAGAAGCTTTCTTTAATCCATAAATGGATCTTTTAAGCTTGCACAGCATGTGTTCTTTGTCTTTTTCTATGAAATCGTCTGGTTGTCGCATAAATATGCTTTCATTAAGACTTCCATTAAGGAAAGATGTCTTGATGTCCATTTGCCAAATTTCATAATCATAATGAGCAACAATGGATAGGAGAATTCTAATGGACTTAAGCATGACTACTGGCGAAAAGGTTTCCTTATAATTGATTCGATCCAAATGAAAAAAAGGACATACAATGGTAGGATTTTCCATCTTTCTTATTAAATAATGAAAAATCAATTTATTTTCTTTCAAGTAAACCCTTTTGCAACAAGTCTAGCTTTGTAAGTTTGCACTTTTCCATCTAATCCTCTCTTTTTCTTATAGATCTACTTGCATCCAATGGGTTTGACTCCATCTACAAGTGGTTTTACAAGATTACAAACTTTATTAGAGTACATGGACTACATTTTTGATTTCATAGCAATGGTCCATTTTTATGCATCTTTATCTTGTAGTGTTTAGTCTTAATTCACAGGCTCGATATTCAACTCTTCAGGGATTCTGTCAAAAAACTCTCCCTAGAGTGCATACCAAAGTGGTTTGCTTATCACTCTCCCACTACGACGAGACATAACAATTGTAGGGGTAGGTTCAGAGAGAGTTGCATTATTATGATATTATGGTGGAACCACATCATCTGTAGGATCTTGAGTGTCCATGTTATCTTCAGCACCTTGCGGTGCGGAGATATCAACAATTTTTTCCTTTAATGTAATCTACTCATTATTACTCACACTACCTTGATGCAATGAGTTTTTAGGAACTTGTACTTGTGGAATTATATGTTTATTAACATCTCTCCCGCTACTATAATGCAATGGTATGTTAACTCTAACATATGGGGTTTGAATTTGGTTTCCATTATTTTCAGTAGACTAATTTGTTATCTCTTTGCTTAATTCCTAAAAAACTAGTTTACTTCTAGGAATAGGGTTTGTTAAAAAATCCTTTTCTAGAAACTTGACATTGGTAGTCACAATGACCTTTCTTTCTTTAGGATTATAAAACATACCACCTTTCGTTCCTTTATGGTATCTAATAAAAAACATACTTCTATTTTAGGTTCCAATTTTTCTGTCTTCCCTTTCAGCACATGTGTTGGACATCCCTAAACTTGAACATGTTTCAAACTAGGTTTGTGCCCAGTCCATAGTTCAATGGATGTCAAAGGAACAGATTTAGAAGGAACTATGTTCGGAATGTAATTTGCAGTTTCTAATCCATATCCCCAAAATCAATAAGGTAAATCAGAGTAACTCATCATTGATCTAACTATTTCTAAAAGATTTTGTGTCTTCTTTCTGCTACACCATTTTGTTGTGACATTCTAGGCGCAGACATTTGAGATGTAATTCATTGTTCTGATAAGTAACTAATGAACTCATTAGATAGGTATTCGCCACCACCATCAAATTGTAGTGACTTGATATTTTCCATGTCGTTTCTCCGTTTCAGCCTTAAACTCTTTGAATTTCTCAAAGCATTCAGAATTATGGTGCAATAAATAAATATATCCATATTTTGAGTAGTCATCAATGAAAGTCATGAAGTACTCATACCCAACTCTCCCTTGAATGCTCATCGGGCCACACAAATCAGAATGACTTAACTCTAATTTATCATTGGCTTTGTTTCCTTTTGAGGGGAAAGTCTCTTAGTAATTTTTCCTTCTAAATAAGATTCACATGTTGGTAGTGCCTCCACTTTTAATGAACCTTAAGGTCCATCTCGAACCAACCTTGAAATCCTAGCTAGATTTATATGACATACATGCGAGTGTCATAAATAAGTCTCATTAAAATCAGAAGAACGCTTTCTTTTACTTGAAAGGTTAGCATTATTTAGTTCTACAATTTGTTGTAAATCTGGAGAGAAATTAATAATTAAAAGCTCATCAATCAATGTACCATCAGAGACAAAACATTTATTATAGCTAATAACATAGTCGTTATGAGAAAATTAACATCATAACCATCTTTCAAAACTTAAGAAACTGAAATTAAAAGGTGCATATAGAACGTCTTTTAAAATTAAAACTCTAGCACTATCAAACGAAAAAATGATATTTCCTATTGCTAAACTGGAGCTGCTGAACCATCCACTTGAAAAATTCTAACTTCACCTCTAATCAGCTTGTGCTTTTCTTGAAACCCCTGCAAAGTAGTGCAGATATGATCAGTGTCTCCTGAGGCTACACACCATTAATTGGTAAAAACAACTGCTAAAAATGTTTCAACGACGAGTGAAAGTGAGTTACCTGGATGGTATTTTTTCTTGGCTAAGAAAATGGGACAATGCGCCTTCTAATGGTTTGGCATCATGCAATGAAAACACTTTCCCTTAGGTTTTTTCACACCTCTAGTTGGAGGTGCAATTGCCTTAGCTTTGTGAGCCTTTTTCTTCTTCTATCCACCTTGCGGTTTAGAATTAGAACCTTTCTCAACATACAATGTCATAGATGATGCTGGTTTTTTGACAATTCTCTTTACTGCCTGCAGCTCATTCAACAACTGTGCCAAACATAGATTCAAAACTGTTGAAAAATGTCAAGTAGAGACTACAATATCATCACAACTTGGGAGTCGTTGTGAATTTCATCCCCCAAGACCTCTAGTTCATTTAGAATACCTATTGTCTTCAGAATATGGTCTCTAACAGGAGTGTCTTCAACCATCTTAGTGTTCATGAGAGATCTCATGGTAGTCTACTTATCTGATCGACCCTGGTCACCAAACATTTGTTTGGGATTTTCTAAAATTTCAAAAGCATATAACATAGCTTGATGATGGATGATGTTGAAGCACATTTGACATTGAAACCATAATGTAAAACCACGCCATCTCATCAGTTTTGCGCCATTTTTTATAATATACCTTATCCTCATCACTAGACTGTTCATCTTGTTTCAATGGACATTCCTCATAGAGTACAAACTTATAATCTTCAGCAGTTAACACGAAGTCAAGATTTCTCCTCCAATCAACATAGTTAGGACCCTCAAGTTTGTTATGATCCACAATAGTACTAAGGGGATTAAAATGAGAAATGTTGAATCTGAGATTAAAAATAATAGTTACAATAGATAAAATCAAACAAGCAGTCATATAAACATTAAATAGTTACATTCAAACTCATCACATACATATACATTCATGCATCTTGAACAACCAATTGATGGGACTGGAGAACTATTCATACAATATACATATACAATGACCGATGATTCATTCCATAAATATATACAGACTTAACTCAGATGAAGAGTCTACTGTTAATTTAAGTCAAGTAAAAACCATAACTCTAGTTACATTGATCCAATCATATATTACTCAGTTTAGGAGAGTTGATACAAATTATCAAACTAGCGATCAAATACGTAGTGACTTGTATTAAATTCATCCGATAGGGAGGAAGGTCTAAGCCAGCACATAAACTTAATACTTCATTACTATTTAATCTTGGTAATTAAAAGGAAGAACTCTAATCACCATGTAATATATTCTTTGTACCAACTTTTTTTTTTTAAATAAAATAAAAATTCAAAGAGCTACAGTTTTCACAAAGTATCATCACACACATATATACCATTACATGTAAAGAATATTTGAACATAACATTGCATATTTGTTTTTAATGAAAACTAGGCCCTATTTTGATTTCTTGTTGGAGAGATTTTTTTCAAAAAATGAAAATACACACATTATTCCATATTTGTTGGAAAAGAAGGGGGCGGGGGACCAAAGTGTATATATTAAAACTTAGAAGATGCTTTTGTATATCCTAAGTACGTCACATGGGTGATGTCATAATTAGTGGGTATTGTAACATCTCGCAATTTGAAATAACTAGGAAGAAGCTTATAATTGGAAATAGTCATTTTTGGAAAGAATGAAAATCTGGAAATTTTGTAAAGTTAAAATAAGTTGAGTTTAGGTCAACTTCAAACGGCCATAACTCCTAGATCAGGATGATTTGGGTGTATGTCAAGGTATTTTTGGAAAGATCTTGCAATAATCTTTCTAACGCCGCCAAGTTTGTGCGATTCCGAGTTCGTATGAGTGAGATATGCCCTTTGGAAGTTGGGCTGTTCAAATAAGGAAATGTCCAATCCGGATTTTTAAAGGGTGTTTTGGTCTTTTCCATACCCTTTTATTTTAATTCGTTTTTGGTGAATTAATTAAGGGTCAAAACTGAATTGGTTCAGTTTAGACAATTGGAAATTTATGCTAGGGTTTTTGGAGAAAGAACGTAAGAGGAGAAAAGAGAAGGAAGAGCAAAGTTCGTCGTTCTTGAAGGTTTTGCTTGTGGATTTCGAAAAGGGTTGATCCCTAAAGAGGTATGTGAGTCTTTCATAGCGTTGGGTTTGTTCACCCACGCGCCAAGCATGTTTATTTCAGCGAAGTTAGTTCTAGAAAGTTGAAGGTTGATGAATCTTGAATGGTGTTCTTGAATTTGTTTTTCGTTCTTGAATTGGGATGAATTGAGAAGATTCTAAGATCTTTACGTCTAGTTTTAGAGTTGTTTTGAGTTAGGTTCATGGGTACATATGCTGGGTATTTGAATCTAAAGAAGAGTTGAGAATAATAGTCGAATTTAGGTGAATTGGGACTGGAAAATGAAAGAAGGAAAAGTCGGGAGAATCTGGGTAGTGGGGCCGCGTCGCGGACCTGTCCCAAATTTTCACAAAAAGTCTCCTCGCGTTGCGGAGCGATCACAGACCATTCTTCCTCAAAAAGTATTTTCGCGACCAAAATTTAAATATACCTCCGCGTCGCGGACAAGTATCCAGACAGTGATCTATTGATCTTTTCTTATGATTAACTATCTAAAATCACTCTTGAACATCATGAGATCTTTACTATCACAAATCACAATCCTTGAATCCATAATTCAATTCAAGGAAGTTAAGAATCAAGTCAAGAGAAGTTAAGAGTCAAGTAAAGAGAAGTCAAGAGTCAAGTTAAGAGAAGTTCATAAAGTTTTCCAAAAGTCTTTTACAAATGATTTAACTTTGTTTTAAGACTTGAGTTTTGAGTTCAGTGAAGAGTAAAGTTGAGTTTATTTCTTCAAAAGTATATGGGGACTATGTATTCCCAAAGAGTTTAAAATGTTTTCACATTTAATCAAGTAAGGAAACTTTGTTTTCCAAAGAGCCTTTGAGCTAGTTTTCAGAAAAGAGTAAATGCTTTCATAATTAAGCAAGAAGGGAAACAGAGATTTTCAAGATAACCTTTGTGCTAAGTTTTGAGCAATTATCTCAAACCACATAAAGAAGTTATGCTTTTAAAACATAAAGAGCTAGTATAATTTGGGAGTAGTATTGAGCACCGATATGGGGGAGAGTTCAGAAAACTCCGAGCCGCCATAAATCATGTAGCCATCATGGGTAGAAAAGGGTCATACTTTTTAGATGATTCCTTTAGTGCTTTTTAGCATCGACTAGTGGATCCACTTAGTAGTTTAGGTTCTATACCCCCGACAAGGTATAGGATGGCCCTGGCAGCGTGAGGCAAAATGTTGTATCATCACTATAGCGCTTAAGTGATAGTTGTCGGTTAGAGAAACTCCCATAGCAGTATTTTGTTTTTTATATACATCAGAAATATTTGTATTTTCATATACAAACAGAGTTCTTGTTGTATCTTTGCATACATACAGAGTTATTATTGTATTTCTAAATACATAGAGTTGAAAACTATGTTTTAAATCGTTTCTTTATACTGCATTTATATACACTGCTTTATATTGAAATTAGTTGAGTTGAGTTGAGCCAGGTAAGTTTTTCAGTTCCTTTCAAGCTTATGTCTTGTTTTAGAATTCTCCTCGTATACTTGTACATTAAATGTACTGATGCTATTTGGCCTGGATCTTATTATGATGCAGACATAGGTAACCAGGATCAACATCCAGCGCATCGTTGATCCTGTTGAGCACTCAGAGTCAGTTGGTGGGCCTCCTTGCTTTTCGGAGGATCCCTTTGGTTTTGTTTTGTTTTATTGTTTGCTTATTTCAGTTGTTAGGATGATCAGGGGTCTTGTCCCGACATCCCTCAGAGTTTAGAGGCTTTATAGACAGAGTTAGTTGATGTTAGTTTGTGAGTTTGTACTTTTCCTTGTCAGTTAAGTAGAGACTTGATTTGCCACTTTGGTAGTGAATGTTATTCTCAGTTATTTATTAAGCAGTTCAGTGTACTATTTTAAAAGTATTTATCTTGAGTAAATTCTTCCGCTGAGTAACAAAGTCAGGCTAAGGGTTCGCTTGGGGCCAGCAATGGTTCTCGAGTGTTAGTCCCACCCAGGGTGTAGGCTCGGGGGGTGACAAACTTGGTATCAGAGCACATAGTTCAAGAGTCCTAGGGAGTCTATGAAGCCGTTTATGTAGAGTCCTAGTTATCGGTGTGAAGCGCGCGACATCTATAATTAGGAGGCTGCAACATTTAGGAATTCCTTCACTTTTTTCATACTCACTTCGTGCGATAGAGCGTACTTCTATAAAAGTCTCTTTCCAACTCGTGCTTACGCGTAACCGATTTTGAGCTGGCCTATGGTCGAGAGTGCCTTCATGAGGCATTTCTTTCCTTGTGAGCTAAGAGAAACAAATAGATGGTTGCTGACATGAGGAGCATGATGAGTTTATTTGTAGTTGGGTTTACTCGTCTGCCAAATAAGGAAAGTAAGGCAGCAATGCTAAGAGGTTACATGGGTATAGCAAGGCTGATGATCTATGTGCAACAAGTTGAGAAGAACCAGCTGAAGGATAGAGAAGAGTTTGAGAATAAGAGGGCTAAGACATTAGGGAATGAATTTAGGCAGAAAGAGAGTAATGTGAACCGGTCTTCTTTCCAACATACGAAGAAAGGACCTGCTCCATCATCTGCTAGTGCACCTACGCCAAGAACAAATGTGAGTACAATAGTCGAAATTCTCAGAACTTTAGAGCTAGACATGCACATTCGCAAGGTAGTAAGGCACAAGGGGTACTAAGACTCCTGTGTGTGGTAAGAGCCACTCGAGGATGTGTCGTGATGACTCCACTAGTTGCTTCAAGTGTGGCTTGAATGGCCATTTTATGAGAGAGTGTCCTAAGAGCAGACAGAGTAATGGTAATTGGGGGCAATAAAGCCCAGTCTTCCTCAGTTGCTCCACTAGATAGAGTTGCATCTAGATGAGCTACTTCAAGGGCAGGCAGAGAAGCAAACTATTTTTATGCTATCAATAGTCGCCAAGAGCAAGAGGATTTGCCAGATGTTGTCACTGGTAAGATCCAAGTCTTTGACTTTACTATTTATGCTTTGCTAGACCCAGGATCGATCTTATCTTTTGTAACCCCTTATGTTGCAAATAAGTTTGATGTTCTTCCTAAGATACTCTGTGAACCCTTTTGTGTTTCTACACATGTTGGGGAGTCTATTCTAGCTGAGTGAGTATATCGTGATTGTGTCATTTCCATCAATCACAAAGACACCATGGCTGATTTAATTGAGTTAGACATGATAGATTTAGATGTCATTCTAGGTATGGACTAGTTTCATGCCTATTATGCATCAATAGATTGTAGAACTCGAGTAGTCAAGTTCCAGCTTCCAGTGAACCAGTTATAGAGTTGAAGAACAGTTCATCAGTGCCTAAGGGTCATTTTATTTCGTACCTTAAGGCGAGAAAGTTAGTTTCCAAGGGGTGTGTCTATCACTTAGTCCGAGTTAATGACTCTAGTGTTGAGATACCTCCTATTCAGTCAGTTTCAGAAGTAAAATAGTTTCCAGAAGTCTTTCTAGATGATCTTCCCGGAGTCCCTCCTGAGAGAGAAATAGACTTCGGTATAGATACTATTCCTGATACTCATCTTATCTCTATTATGCCATATATCATGGTACCAACAGAGTTGACAGAGTTAAAAGAGCAGTTGAAAGATCTTTTAGAGAAAGGTTTCATTCGACCAAGTATCTTACCTTGGGGTGCTCCGGTCCCATTTGCGAGAAAGAAAGATGGTTCTCTTAGGATGTGTATAGATTACCGTCAGTTGAACAAGGTTACCATCAAGAATAAGTATCATCTTCTGAGAATTGATGATCTTTTCGATCAAGCTTCAGGGTGCTTCGTGTTTCTCAAAGATAGACCTCAGATCAGGTTACCATCAGTTGAAAGTAAGGGAGTACGATATTCCCAAGACAACATTCAGGACCCGTTATGGTCACTATGAGTTTCTGGTCATGATGTTCGGTTTGACCAATGCACCTGCAGCCTTCATGGACCTTATGAATAGAGTTTTAAAAACCTTATTTAGATATGTTTGTTATTGTTTTCATTGATGACATACTAATCTATTCAAGGAATGAAGAAGATCATGCTAGCCATCTCAAAATAGTTCTTCAGACTTTAAAAGATAGAGAGTTGTATGCCAAGTTCTCTAAGTGTGAGTTTTGGATTAAGCCTGTGGCATTCTTAGGCTGCATTGTGTCTGGAGAGGGAATTAAAGTCGATACTCAGAAGAGAGAGGTAGTGTAGAATTGGCCTAGACCCACATCTCCAACCGATAATAGGAGTTTCTTGGGTTTGGCTGAATATTATAGAAGGTTTGTCTAGGGATTTTTATCTATTTCATCTCCTTTGACCAAGTTGACTCAGAAAACAGTGAAGTTTCAATGGTCTGAAGCGTGTGAGAAAAGCTTTCAGGAATTGGAAAATAGGTTGACTACTGCCCCAGTATTGACCTTACCAGAAGGTACGCAAGGCTTTTTTGTATATTGTGAAGCGTCTAGAGTTGGTTTTGGTTGTGTATTAAAGTAGAATGGCAAAGTTATAGCTCATGCCTCCAGACAATTGAAGGTTCATGAGAAGGATTACCCAATCCATGACTTAGAGTTGGCTGCTGTAGTTTTTGCTTTGAAAATATGGTGCCATTATATTTATGGTGTGCATATGGATGTGTTCACCGATCACAAGAGTCTTCAGTATGTGTTTAGTCAGAAAGAGCTTAATCTTAGACAGAGAAGGTGGTTGAAGTTACCCAAAGATTTCGACATGAGTATTCTTTATCATCCAGGTACGGCTAATGTTGTTGCTGATGCCTTAAGTAGATTATCTATGGGTTGTACCGCCCATTTTGAGGAAGGTAAGAAAGAGTTAGCAAAAGAGGTGCATAGACTTGCAAGGCTAGAAGTTTGACTAATGGATTTCGTAGAAGGAGGAGTAGTGGTGGTGAATGGGGCTGAATCATCATTAGTGTCAGAAGTAAAACAGAAGCAAGACCAAGATCATATGTTTCTTGAATTAAAGGCAAATGTTCATAAGAAAAAAGTAATGGATTTTGAACAAGGGGGAGATAGTGTTCTGAGGTATCAAGGTGGATTGTGTGATCGATTTTAAGGGTATTTGGGATGGTCACCTACCTCACATTGAGTTGATTACAACAATAGTTGCCACTCTAGCATCCAAATGGCTCCTTACAAAGCTCTTCATGAGAGAAGATGCAGATCTCCTATTGGATGGTTTGAAGTTGGTGAAGCTGGGTTCATAGGACCAAACTTAGTTCGTCAAGCTATGGAGAAAGTAAAAGTTATTCAAGAGAGATTGAGAACATGCAGAGTCGTCAAAAATCCTACATTGATGGTAGGATGAGGGAGTTAGAGTCTGAAGTAGATGATTGAGTTTACTTGAAAGTTTCACCCATGAAGGGTTTTATGAGATTTGGTATGAAGTGGAAGCTTAGTCTCCAGTATATTAGCGCTTACGGAATATCCAAAAGGTTTGGTAATGTAGCATATGAGTTGGAGCTACCACAAGGGTTAGCAGCGGTTCATCCGGTATTTCATATTTCCATGTTGAAGAAGTGCATGAGAGATCCTTCACTTATCATATCAACTGAAGATATTAACATCAAGGATAGTTTATCTTACGAGGAGATTCCGGTTCAAATTCTAGATCGCTAAGTTCGCAAGTTGAGGACTAAGGAAGTAGTATCAGTCAAAGTTCTGTGGAGGATCCCGTTAGTTAAGGAAGCTACTTGGGAAGCTGAGGAAGATATGAAAAAGAAGATATCCACATCTCTTCCAATTCGGAGAAATTCCAAACCAAGGTACTAATTCTCTTCTTAGTACTCTTTAATTTATGAGTAACCATGTTGTTTGTTTGTATTTGCTTGTTGGGTGTTTGAACTGAATAATGTTGCCTAGTAAGAGTAATCTCATTCGAGGACGAATGTTCCCAAGGGGGAGATATTGTAACATCTCGCAATTTGAAATAACTAGGAAGAAGCTTATAATTGGAAATAGTCATTTTTGGAAAGAACGAAAATCTAGAAATTTTGTAAAGTTAAAATAAGTTGAGTTTAGGTCAACTTCAAATGGCCATAACTCCTAGATAAAGATGATTTAGGTGTATTTAGAGGTATTTTTGGAAATATCTTGGAATAATCTTTCCAAAACCACCAAGTTTGCGCGATTCCAAGTTCGTATGAGTGAGATATGCCCTTTGGAAGTTGGGCTGTTCAAATAAGAAAATGTCCATTCCGGATTTTTAAAGGTTGTTTTGGTCTTTTCCATACCCTATAATTTTAATTCATTTTTGGTTAATTAATTAAGGGTCAAAACTGAATTGGTTCAGTTTAAACAATTGGAAATTTATGCTAGGGTTTTTGGAGAAAGAACGCAAGAGGAGAAAAGAGAAGAAAGAGAAAAGATCGTCGTCCTTGAAGGCTTAGCTTGTGGATTTCGACAAGGGTTAATCCCTAAAGAGGTATGTGAGTCTTTCATAGCATTGGGTTCATTCACCCACGCGCCAAGCATGTTTATTTCAGCGAAGTTAGTTCTAGAAAGTTGAAGGTTGATGAATCTTGAATGGTGTTTTGAATTTGTTTTTCGTTCTTGAATTGGGATGAATTGAGAAGTTTCTAAGATCTTTACGTCTAGTTTTAGAGTTGTTTTGAGTTAGGTTCATGGGTACATATGCTGGGTATCTGAATCTAAACGAAAGTTGAGAAGACTAGTCGAGTTTAGCTGAATTGGGACTGGAAAACGAAAGAAGGAAAAGCCGGGCGAATCTGGGTAGTGGGGCCGCGTTGCGGACCTGTCCCAAATTTTCACAAAAAGTCTCCTCGCATTGCGGAACAGTCACGGACCTTTCTGCCTCCAAAAGTATTTTCGTGACCAAAATTTAAATATACCTCCGCGTCGCGGACTAGTAATCAGACAGTGATTTCTTGATCTTTTCTTAAGATTAACTATCTAAAATCACTCATGAGCATCATCAGATCTTTCCTATCACAAATCACAATGCTTGAATCCATAATTCAATTCAAGGAAGTTAAGAGTAAAGTCAAGAGAAGTTAAGAGTCAAGTAAAGAGAAGTCAAGAGTCAAGTTAAGAGAAGTTCATAAAGTTTTCCAAAAGTCTTTTACGAATGATTTAACTTTGTTTTAAGACTTGAGTTTTGAGTTTAGTAAAGAGTAAAGTTGAAGTTCATTTCTTCAAAAGTATATGGGGACTATGTATTCCCAAAGGATTTAAAATGTTTTCACATTTAAACAAGTAAGGAAACTTTGTTTTACAAATAGCCTTTGAGCTAGTTTTCAGAAAAGAGTAAATACTTTCATAATTAAGCAAGAAGGGAAACAGATTTCCAAGATAGCCTTTGAGCTAAGTTTTGAGCAATTATCTCAAACCACAGAAAGAAGTTATGTTTTTAAAACATAAAGAGCTAGTATATTTTGGGAGTAGTATTGAGCACCGATATGGGGGACAGTTCAAAAAACTCCGAGGCTCCATAAACCATGTAGCCATCATGGGTAGAAACGGGTCATACTTTTTAGATGATTCCTTTAGTGCTTTTTCGCAGACTAGTGGATCCACTTAGTAGTTCAGGTTCTATACCCCGGCAAGGTATAGGACGGCCCTAGCAACGTGAGACAAAACGTTGTATCATCACTATAGCGCTTAAGTGATAGTTGTCGGTTAGAGAAACTCCCATAGCAGTATTTTGTATTTTTATATACATCAGAAATATTTGTATTTTCATATACATACAGTGTTCATATTGTATCTTTGCATACATATAGATTTATTATTGTATTTCTAAATACACAGAGTTGAAAATCATGTTTTAAAACTTTTCTTTATACTGCATTTATATACACTGCTTTATATTGAAATTAGTTGAGTTGAGTTGAGCCAGGTAAGTTCTTCAGTTCCTTTCAAGCTTCTGTCTTATTTTATAATTCCCCTCGCATACTCATACATTCAATGTACTAATGCCATTTGGCCTGGATCTTATTATGATGCAGACACAGGTAACCAGGATCAGCATCCAGCGCATCGTTGATCTAGTTGAGCACTCAGAGTCAGTTGGTGAGACTCCTTGCTTTCCGTAGGATCCCTTTGGTTTTGTTTTGTTTTATTGTTTGCTTATTTCAGTTGTTAGGATGATCGGGGGTCTTGTCCCGACATCCCTCAGAGTTTAGAGGCTTCATAGACAGAGTTAGTTGATGTTAGTTCATGAGTCTTTACTTTTCCTTTTCAATTAAGTTGAGACTTGAGTTATCACTTTGGCAGTGAATGTTATTTATTACATTCTCAATTTTTTTATTGAGCAGTTCAGTGTACTATTTTAAAAGTACTTATCTTGAGTAAAGTCTTCCGCTGAGTAAGAAAGTCAGGCCAAGGGTTCGCTTGGGGCCAACAATGGTTCTCGAGTGCCAATCCTGCCTAGGGTGTAAGCACGGGGCGTGACAGGTATATCACAAAATTTTCAAGACTTGTGACTTAATGTCTAGTTAAGTCTTGAGAAAGGCTATTTTGCCAACTCTCCCGAGTAACACCTATCCACTTTTTCAATTATTAATGGCTTAAATTTAATTTCCTTAAATATTAGTCTAACTATAGTAAAAACATGACTAACTCCTACAAATCAACAAGAACGATAATTTTTTTACACTACTACATATAATATAGACATGTAATTTTTAACCCCTCCCTTACCCCTAAGTTTTTACAATACTTTAGCATTAAATATTTCTTTTATAGGCTTAGCTTGGACTTGGCTTTCCTCCCCGTGAAGATCCCCTCCATTTCCCTAGTGCACTCGTCACGACCCAACCCACCGGGCCGTGCGGGCACCTACATACTACCACCTAAGTAGGAGAACCCTCACATACAACCACCAACATTGCCCACTAAACGTTCGCGTCATACCCCTGCTTCCTCGTCACATTACCCAACCATAGACACAAATACCTACATCAAGCTCCCTTAACACTAACCCAAACTCTTTCCCCCAAGGTGAAATCCACTTACGCGTATTTACATTACGACCACTACCTCTACTCCTTGCCATTACCACACACGAACAAACCTTACTATCTATTACTCGCATCTTGAACATTTTATCCTTCCACTATACCCAACAGGTTCGATCATTACAATGAACAATCAAATATAAACCATCATACAAGTTCCCACTAAGTGCAACATAACCAAGTCAATACAACATAAACTCACATGCGCATATCAACATATACAATATCATCAATATTTACGAACAATCGAACCACTTAATATTTTATATCACATCATTGGTCCTCTCATGGAACCCAAACCTAAACAGTGAATTATGCCGAAATATGGCAACCGATCCAAGATAGTTATGCCGGAACGTGGCAACCGATCCAATAGTTATGACGGAATGTGGCAACCGATCCAAGTTAGCTATGCCGGAACGTGGCAACCGATCTATTCAACACATCACAATCACAATCACAAGTATATCTTCAAGCTTATACCTTTAAATCATGATTTCATGGCAATCATAGTTTACCCATCTCAATTGCAACAAGTGTGATCAACAATGCAACATTCATATACAAATATCGATTTGACCATACTTAGCCGTTTAGTCATAATTCATCATAAATCCTCAATTCAATCACTCCAATTTATGATCTAGCATGCATTCATAAGTCTAGTGACATTCATGATTTCTTAGTCTTAATCTTGAACCAATTGTATCCATGATAACAATTGTAGAGTCCCTACCAATTCATCAATTTCTCTTTTCAAGGTATACACCCACGTACTTTGATTTCTAGGAATTACTCATGGAATTTACTTGGTGCACGAAGGTCTACACCCAACCCTACCATTGATTTCCATATATTACATAGTAAGCACAGATTTATAACTACTCAATTCAAAAAACCTAGCCTACCTGGGCACCAAGCAGTTGCATGGAGTTTTTGACTTCGATTCCAGTTTTCCGGGCTTTGTGACGGTGAATTTGGCCAAGAATTCACAAGATATCACCATCTTTACGCTAGAAATCTTCTTCTCATTCCTTCCCAATCTTAGAGCAACTTTTATGAGGTTTCTCGGGTGTTTTACGACCTATATAGGTATTTTAGGACCTTTACTCGGGCCTTGGTGGTGGCGTGTGCCATACAGGGTATCCAGCTAAATGTGGGGGCACAAATTATTTCGGAATGGAAGATGTTCTATCGGGGTACCAAGAAGGCATTCTTTCTCCCTGTTCTTATCATTGCCTTGTGAAAGCGGGCGGGAGTGCCATTGTTTGATGCTGACGAGGTACTTTCTATAGACCCCCCTTCACCCTATTTTGTTAGGATAGGTTCTACTTCTAGGAGAGAAAAGAGAAGGACGGGAAGGGCTAGCAATAGTAAGGCTGCTGTGGATTCGGACGATAAGGACCCACTCTCAGGTGCACGGGTCGAAGAGAATTTGGAGGCTGTCCGGAAGAGGATGGGGAGCGCATATGCCGACTTCACTTCGGTTCCACCCAGCACTGCCCTAGAGGTCGAGATGCTCCATCGCCAGTTGCTCCAAGAGATGAGGAGGGGTGTGGAGAGGGATCGCTTGATGGCCCAGATATGGAAGACTATTAAGGCCATCTTTACCTGTGTTTCCCCTGTCAAGGAGATTCCCAAACTCGATCTGAAGGACTACACATAGTTCCCTATGATGAATGAGGTTTGGGCTGGTGTGATACCCCTAGAGGACCTTGACTCTGACGTGGACACAACCCAGTCTGAGGGCTCCTGACTTGATTATTATTTTGCCCTTTTTGGTTTGTAAATTTCAGACACTTTGGTTTTATCTTTCGACTCTCTTAAGTTTTTGTAGCAATAGGATGATTGCTTTTTTCTGTCTGATGCAGCCATTTATTTAATCGTAAGGTTTTATACTCTATTACTTCTGTTGCTGAACACTGTTAGGCTGGTAGGGGTGAATTCGGATACCATTCGGGGTCTAAAATTGTGGTTAGGAAAAAAAATAGGGGAGACAGGATGAGGTTCTGCCTCGCCTCATCTCACTCTGGAGGGTGAAATTCCGCTCCGGCAGTCCCACCCTTGGCGGCAATAATTCCTCCCCAGCGGTCAAAACGGGAACAAAACCTCCACCAAGATTTTTCTGGGGTTTTTCACTTTTCTAAAAATTCCCAAAGGTTTCAGCTTTACCCTAAAACTTTAGGATACTTCTTATACTAGGGTAATCATTATCTAACCCCAATCAATCCTTCGATATACGAACCAATTCGTTCTAATTAATTTCGCACCACAACCCATATATCCACATGATACACCTCGACATTCATGACTGGCATAATTCAAATCAATTGACCAACACACTGCACATAATAAGGTTCTGACACACATTTATAGTATATGCAATCGCATCATCACATTCAAAAAGTTCAACTTTACATTCACAATTAATTCAATCAAGAAGAAGCACCCAATCATAGTTTCCAACAAGCAACACACATACAATTTCAATCTATTAGCTAGTTCGATCCATAGATGACCATTACTGGTCATCCATGCTATTTTTCTGCCCCTAAGGCTAGATCCCAATTGGAACCTTCTAGTTCCAATTTACCTTGCTCGTATTTCGTCAGTCCTGACGACTTCCGATTCACTTTGTTGAGATACCAATTGGAATCAGGAGATACCAATTGGACTCAACTCATACCACAAGCGACACTTTGCATAAAGGAGAGAATTGGTGGAACAATTTCCTAGAATGCTTCTTAGCTTCCTGAAGATTAGATGTGGACATCAACACACCAATCTGCAGGAGTCTAGTTCATATTTTGCTCTTGTATGGGGAGACCGGTAACCTAGGCTCTGATACTAATTTGTCACGACACAACCCAGCGGGCCGTGTGGGCACCTACATACTACCACCTAAGTAGGAGAACCCTCACATACAACCACCAACATTGCCCACTAAACGTTCGCTGCATACACCTACTTCCTCATCACATTACCCAACTATAGTAAAAAATACCTTACATCAAGCTCCTTTAACATTAACCCAAACTCTTTCCCCCAAGGTGAAATCCAATTAAGCGTATTTACATTATGACCACTACCTCTATTCCTTGCCATTACCACACACGAACAACCCTTACTATCTATTACTCGCCTTTTGAACATTTTGCCCTTCCATACCCAACATGTTCGCTCATTACAACGAACAATCAAATATAAACCATCATACAAGTTCCCACTAAGTGCAACATAACCAAGTCAATACAACATAAACTCACATGCGCATATCAATATATACGATATTATCAATATTTACGAACAATCGAACCACTTCACATTTTATATCACATCATTGGTCCTCTCATGGAACCTAAACCTAAAGAGTTAATTATGCCAGAATGTGGCAACCAATCCCATAGTTATGCCGGAACGTGGAAACCGATCCAATAGTTATGCCGGAACGTGGCAACCGATCCAAGTTAGTTATGCCGAAATGTGGAAACCGATCCATTCAACACATCACAATCACAAGTATAACTTCAAGCTCATACATGTAAGTCATGATTTCATGGCAATCATAGTTTACCCATCTCAATTACAACAAGTGTGATCAACAATGCAACATTCATATACAAACATCAATTTGACCATACTTAAACCTAGTTCATCATCTAAGTACTTCCTTCTAGGATTTAGTCACAATTAATCATAAATCCTCAATTCAAATACTCCATTTATGATCTAGCATGCATAAGTCTAGTTCCATTCATGATTTCTTAGTCTTAATTTTGAACTAATTGTATCCATGACAACAATTCTAGAGTCCCTAACAATTCGTCAATTTCTCTTTTCAAGGTATACACCCACGTACTTCAATTTCTAGGAATTACTCATGGAATTTACTTGGTGCACGAAGGTATACACCCAACCCTACCATTGATTTCCATATATTACGTAGTAAGCACAGATTTATAACTACTCAATTCATAAACCTAGCCTACTTGGACGGCAAGCATTTGCACGAAGTTTTTGACTTCAATTTCGGTTTTCCGGGTTTCGTGACTGTGAATTTAGCCAAGAATTCACAAGATATCAGCATCCTCACGCTAGAAATCTTCTTTTCTTTTCTTCCCAAGCTTAGAGTAGTTTTTCTGAGGTTTCTAGGATGTTTTACGACTTATTTAGGTATTTTAGGAAGATGGAGAAAATACGATTTCTCGTAATTTACATTTTGTCTCACTTATCCCGCTCTGGTGCCAACTTACCCCACCCTGGCACTGCCGCCCTGGCGACATTTAGACCGCTCTGACGGGAGGATGGCCCAGAATTTTCTCGAATTTTTGTCTCTCCTAATTAAGAACGGTTCGGGTCGTTACAACCCTTCAATGAGCGACACCTATCCACTTGTTTAATTACTAATCAGCGGCAGAGTCCGAAATTTCATCAAGGGTGTTCAAACTTTAAAAGAGTTAATTTTTTTTTGCGAAGTGGGTGCACAAAATATGTTTTTCACTAATGAGTGGGTGCATCCAAGTTTAAAATTAAATTAGATATAATTTAACTAAATCACAACCCAACTTGAATTATAAAACTATCAATGGTATAAATGAAATCTAACGAAAAAAATAATTAAGAAAAACAATTTTAGGTGCTAGTTCAATACACTACATTTTGTTCACATCAAATGAATTGTTGAGACATTTTACATGATTTTTTTTGTAGTCCAAGGTAATTTAGTCATATTCTATTTTATCTATATTTACTTTAAATAAATTTAAATAATGGTTACAAGAAAATCAAAATAAGGGAGGTAAACGTAATATCGTAAATCACAGAGGAAGTTAGTGTAATAGAGAAAAACCTGAAGGTAGATTTCTGAAATTATCCCCTTTTTTATTGAGATTCTTAACTATTTTAAAAAATAATTTAAAAATAATCAAAATAATAACAGTGGAAAGTAACCTTTTAGTATATTTTTATATGTAATTTCTTACTACTATTAGTTCAAGGCTAGAAATAGAAAGATGTAATTTCTTAGTACTATTAATTCAGGCTAGAAATAGAAAGATAGAGGCAACTATTACTATTAATTCAAGGCTAGAAATAGAAAGATGTAATTTCTTAGTACTATTAATTCAAGGCTAGAAATAGAAAGATAGATGCAACTATTACTATTAATTCAAGGCTAGAAATAGAAAGATGTA